>CM057349.1:3479739-3782214 GCA_030015575.1 Agapanthus africanus | reverse complement strand
GCTCCGCTGGCAACGGCTCCTCCAAACCAGTAATTTTAGACGAACCCAAACGTCTGAAATCTGCTACGGTCCCTACTCGGTCAACTGGTTTAGCTCCGACATTGTTCACAGACTGCTGAACGATCTGCAAACCTTCCTGAAACGATTCCGCTTGCTGCTGGATCAGCTCGGTCTGTTTCTTTTGATTCTCCAGCATTTCCCCTGGTTACTCCAAGCATGGCGGCTTCGTCCTCACGCCTTTGGTACGTCTTCAAATTCTTACCGGCCATACTAACACCCAACATTTGCATGATGATAGATTCGAAATATATATCAAGGCTAGACTCCAAAATACTTAAATAGAGTGCCACATTGTAACTATGCCGCGGTATCATAGCCACAATTACATAACTCCACCCAAGTCGCCTAAGTCCTAGAGATAACAAGGAATCAGGTTTCGACGGTCGATATGCAAAGGAAGTTTGCACATCGTAAAAGATATAATCAGGAAGAATGTGATTCAAGAATGGTAAAACGGCAAGGTGGCAGACATGTTACCTAAACACGGGTATTCTGATCAGTGTATTGGGTACAATACTAACTACAAAAGAATCAACCCGACTATCCCATGGCTTTGATACCAAAAGAACCATGTCAGGCCCCGCTTCCCAAAGTACGCTAAAGTGGGCACGTGACATAGCCAACCATGCTACCTGTGGATAGGAAAAATCCTTCCACAGTCACATTACGGCTGTGAAGATATCAAGAACAGGAAAGTAAATTAACTATCTAGTACATATCCATAAGCCAGAGTAAAAGAGTCAAGAGATAACAATATGCGGAAGCCAAAAAATAAAATAAATGAAACACCTGGAGTGAAACTACGTACCGACAGGAGCCTCACCACTCGTCTAACAGCGGCAAAACTCCTAATCAGTCTGCAGCAAGGTAGAAGATCCGGGCCATGCAAAACCCAAACGTCCAGCGCGTCAGTCATCAAGTAATAACATAATAAACAGGCAATGCAAATATAACCATGAATAAAGCAAGGGTAACAATAATATGAATCAGGGCAGTGCAGGGTAGTGTGCAGTGGGTAAACTAAACTGTGCTATCAGGTTCTCTGTTCTAAAGTCTTTGAAACCAAATTGATGAATTATCGATATAACTCAATAGTATCCGTACATACCCAGGACCACGGCCACAATATTCTCGGCTGCAGCCGAGACATTGCCGCTAGGCACAAAACATGAATGTGTACACTCGAAGTATCCCGTACATACCCGGGACCACGGCTACAATATTCTCGGCTGAAACCGAGACATGCCGCTAGGCACAAAACAAGAATGTGTACACTAAGGACAGGTAGTGAAACTGTTGAGTTACAAGTCAGGTTTCACCTTTGATTTCCCATACCCCTAAGTTATGTGTGTATGTCAAGTCAGGTATCCCGAAGTCCAAGAAACTAATGCCAACACAGGATCAGGTAAACAGGTTTGTCTGGATAGACAACAGGAACGGTCCATGAGGACTACATGTCAGTTTGTTGGCATTAGACACAAGATCAGGTAACGGATCAGGTCATGGTACATCAGGTCAAGTTAAGCAGTGTACGGTACCAAGTCGGTCAATCAATATGCAGTTAGCAAGTCAGGTCCAAGAACAAGTGATATCATAGGTGTACTCAAAATCAGTTTATATAATCAAGCATGGGTATCAACACATGATATAAGCAAGAATTAAGCAATAGGCAAATTCATTCAATTAACAATACAGTTATCAATTGTGTCACAGAGATGGTTTCAACAACATAAGAATGCAGTAAGACAATTATAGCCTTTTAATCATGTTAACAGTTTAAGCACTTTAGAGGTGCAATGATTTATATAAAGGTTCAATACAGCTATTAAGGTTAAAATGCATACGAGTGTCCGAATGGAACAAAACTATAGAGATAAATGCCATAAGCTATGTCAATATTAAAAATGTGATTAAACAGGTAAATGTGGTTATTAGGTTCAATTGCAAACTGTAGGTTCCAAGTTTAAATATAAAATGATATATATCAATATTGTACACGAAAATGAGAAATGATCGTACCAAAGTTAAATTTACAGGTATAGGGTGTCATTAATTATAAGTAAATATTGATTAGCATGTAGCAAGGGTTACTTGCCTCGACGGGTCGCGAATCGGGAAAACGGAACGTAGAATGTCGGCGGGGAAAACTCGCGACGGCACACGGTTCACGGAATGAACCCAAACGACGAACAGTGGAACCACACGGGCCGGGGTACCTCGCTGGAACGTCGGGACACTTCGCCGGCACGGCCGAATTCCGGCGAACCCCAAAAACAGTGAATAAACAATACTCAAATTGCAAGAAACGAATAAAAGAAGAATCAAGAAGAAAGAAGGGAAGGAGGATGGAGAAGAGGGTGCTCACGATGCTTTGTGGAGGGGGTTGAGATCGTCGACCACGTCGACGGAGTTCCGGCGCACGAACTGCAAAACCCCGGCAATCAACAGAGATATTCTTGTTAAGAATGAAAGAGAATAAAGAAGGAAAGAAGGAAGAAGATCATACTGTGGTATGGAGTTCAGGGATTTCAGGGGAGTCGGCAAGTGGTGACGACGCCGAGGGGTTACCGGCACGGGCTCACCGGCAAAGGGTGATGGCTGCAGATCTTGAAGGCTAGGGTTCTTGTGCTGTTTCGCTAATGGTTGCATAGGGTTTGATGAGGGAGAAGAGAACAGAGGAGAGGGAGATGAGTTGTGGAAAGAGGTCGCGACGGCGACGAAGGATGGTCGGCGGCGAGATGCAGGAGCGAGGTGCAGGTGGCCGTGGTGAAGGTGCAGGGTGCACGGGGTTGAAGAAGGAGGAAGTGGATGAGGCGAGGTTGAGGAGGCGGGGATGCTGGTGACGTTCACGTCGGCGTTGGTGCTGCAGCGGCGAGGGGTGAGGCGGCCGGGTTCGACGAGGTTGGGTACGTGAATAAGAAAAGAGGAGGAAGAAGAGGGAATATATGAGAGAGAGAGAGAGAGAAAGTGGAGAGGGGGAGAGAGAGAGAGAGGTAAGGGGCCCACGGTTTAAGAGGAATGAATATGATTGGCTGATGAATTGTTTGTTAGGAAAAGATTTGATTAAAAGATTTAGAAGATATGAAAGTTATAGTATAAGGTTTTAAAGAATATACGATTGTTTAAATATTAAAATTTGGGATTTTGGCGCAAAGTAAAACATTTCCAAATCGCGCCTGGGTCGGGTCCAAAAATTTGAAATTGAAATAATAGGATTTTAGGCGGGATCCAAAATTTAAAATGAAGTGTTTTGCAATCAAAAGGCATACCCCCAAAACGGACACACGTACGTGCACGTAGCCGTCCGAACTCACCCGTTTCACTGAACGGGACGAGAACACGATGCACGGATGCTACAACAGGGTTAGGGGTGTCAAGCAGGCCAAGATGAATATTTTTAATTTTATTTTAGATGCCAAAAATTGTTATGTGCAGAAATGAATTTGCCGGGTAAAAATTTACAGTAAGTAACAATCAAGCAAGATAAGTGAAATGAGTGCCACACTACGTTCAAACGGTAACTGAAATTAGTAGCATTGGGCTCGGGTGTTACATGGTTTAACCACAAGCACGTCAGCGGCACTAGCTGTACGTAACGACTATGCAGGTACATGTCGAAAAAAAGGCCGACGTGCAAGCTCATCCGAACCCCTACTGAGCCTATCCATGACAATCTTCGTACAGTCTGGTCTCTTCGTCTAAGATTATCGCATACCGGGTCTAGGGGATGGTAAACATCAGACCCTTACTGACTCGATAAGTCGTGTCGATTTGACTCAGGACCAATCCGAGAAACTACTTATCTAACCATCAGTAAATCTCAACTGCCTTAGCCAAGGTCTTATGGTTCTGGCCAACCGGACACGGTGCAATACCGACTCCCAATACCGGGAGAGATGAATCCCTGAAAATCACTTATTGCTTTCATGTGGTTCGGAACTGTACCCAACCAAAGCCTGTTTGCATGACTCAGTAGAGCCATGGTAGGGTAGTGATCAAAATACAGTGGGAACTCACACGAGACAAATGATGATCTCAGGTCTAAATACTAACCTGTACTCAAGTCACCTGAGAACCGTTATCTGATGATAGGTATAATACCATTTAGAGGTTCTAGGCGAGTCCGTCCAGTGTACTCACCCCTAGTGAGCACCTGTATACAATCTTAGGAGATCACACCAATGATTGTGAGACCAACCACCGACCCTTGTCGTGGTCTAAAAACGTATATAAAAGTCTACTATGGAATATCGATGCCCGCTCTCGATATTCCTGTGACTTGGGACCTTTAAGGATGTGCTTATGGACTACCCAGCTCCTACAAGTATGATCGCCATCATAACGCTGGTAGTTAAATAAAATTCCACAGGTTATATCAACATGTATCCGCCATATGTGATATCGAGTATAATATATGCACATGTTAAGATAAAGACAAATCAAAATAGTATACTACTGTATTGAGTCTATATCAATATGTGTAAACAATATAAAGCAGCAAGAGAAAGAAATACACATATTAAGACAAAGATAACTCATATAATATACTATATACAACTGAGCAAGATTGTCCTGTACATACATATCCCTAGCATCTTATACAATACAGGCCTTTAGGGCATACATATCCAACAATCTCCCATTTGTACTAAGGCCTATAATTGGTATACCAAATACCCAACGTATGATCTAGGGTCAGTTGTTGGCGTATCGCATACCCAACATCTCAAAAATTCGCTCGAATTGCGCTTGAGGGAGGGCCTTGGTAAATGGATCTGCCGTGTTGTCTTTCGTATCTACTCTCCGGATCTCAATCTCCCAGTGATCTACGATCTCCCTGATCAGGTGATACCGCCTCAAGATGTGTCTGGATTCTGAGGGATCTGTGGTTCCTTCGCTAAAGCTATAGCCCCGTTGTTACCACAATACAAAGGTATTGGATTAAAAATGGATGGAACTACCTCAAGTTCAGTAATGAACTTCTTCATCCAGACCACTTCTTTTACGGCATCGTTCGTAGCAATGTATTCAGCCTCCATCGTCGAGTCTGCGACAGTGTCTTGTTTAGAGATCTTCCAACAGATCGCCCATCCGTTGAGGGTAAACACAAAACCCGAGATAGACTTGCTATCATCCTTGTAATTTTGGAAGCTTGAGTCAGTAAAGGACTTGACCTGAAGGTCTCCATTACCGTATACCAAGAACATCTTCTTAGTCCTTCTCAGGTACTTGAGAATATTCTTCACAGCTGTCCAATGATTCTCACCCGGGTTCGACTTATACCGGCTTACCACGCTAAGAGCGTATACTACATCTGGTATGGTACACAGTATCACATACATTATAGATCCTACCGCCGAAGCATATGATATAGTGCTCATGTGAACCCTCTCCTCATCAGTCTTGGGAGACATTTCTTTAGAGAGGGTGATTCCGTGCAATGCGGGTATATTACCGCGCTTGGAATCTTCCATACTGAATCTCTTTAGTATGGTCTCTATGTATTTGGACTGTGAAAATCCCAACAGTCTCTTGGATCTATCTCTGTAGATTTTAATCCTCAGAATATAGGAGGTATCACTTAGGTCCTTCATGGAGAACTTTTGTGACAAGAACAACCTGACCGATTGCAGCATAGAAATGTCATTTCCTATCAAGAGAATATCATCCACGTACAGGACGAGAAATACAACAGTTCTCCCTACAATTTTCTTGTAGATACAAGGCCCATCCTCATTTTTAATGAAGTCAAATTCCTTGATGTAGGGTTGTATAGCACGACAACAAGGTTTAGCAAGGCATCATCCATGCCATTTTATAAAAAATTTGGGGTGCTATGAAACCCTAACCAAGATCTTAACTAGAGAATTAGGGTTAACTATGCATGTAAACAACTTTACATCTAAGTGAGAGGGATTGCAACCTTTGTAGTCTGTTCCTTCGCTTCATAAGCTCCGAGTTGTAGTCCCTTCGCTGCGATCATCAAGCTCCCGGACTCTAGAGAGACTCCATGAGGTGAATGATACATCTTACTTGAAGTCTTCGAAATCTAAGACTATTTACCTTAAGGAAACACATACTCAAGCTAACACTTCACTAATTATGAATTAGTGAAGCTAACACACTAATCTATATGGTTAGTATAGAAGAGGATGATGAAATAGGAATTTTGCTCTCTTTAGTTTTCTTTTTCTCAATTTATTTCATCACAAATGAAAAAGCTAGCAAGCTTTTGAGGAAGAAGAAGATGAAGTGATGAGAATAATTGTTGTGTGGTTAGAAATGCAACCATGGTTCAAGTATATCATCCTTAACCCATGTAGAGACTTAACCATTAGCTATGGTTAAAGGTGAGGTTCCTAAGCTAGACAAAAAGAATGGGCAAAGTCAATGAAGTCTACAAGCTTCTACAAGCTTCCACCAAAATATCAACCATGACAAATATCCACAATATTTGAATAACTTAAAGATAAATATAAACCCTAACATTAACCCTAGCATGGTTTAACTCTCATAAACCCTAGTTTCATTTATAACCTACTATGTTACAATTATACATATCACATATATATAATTTTGTAACAAAAGAAAAGAATACATTTAACATATATCACATATATATCAATGTATCTAAAATGAGAAAAAGAATTATTTAAGTGAGCTTATATTAGTTAATGTAATATAATATATCACATATATAATTATATATTAAATTATCGAATCAGTACTTGATCCGATAATCCGGCCATATCACATATAACCGACTAATATAACATGTATCATTTCATCGAATCAACACTTGATCCGATGACCCGGCTATATCACATATACCCGGCCGATATCACATATCGTGAGAATAAAATACGGTATCACATACTCTCATTATTCTCGGTCTCTCACATATCACATATGTGCTCCTACTCCGTTTCTCCTGAGCCAAGAAACCTCTGTGTAGGACTCTAAAGACTCGTCAATACGCCAGCAGCAGGTGATAATCATATCAAACACCCACAAGCTGCAAGCGGTCAGCTAAACGTAACAGCCACCCGGGTATTGAGCGATCAGAAAATCAACAAGCAAACCTGCTCACACTCCTATGAATCCAATCAGTAACACTCCCGTACAGTCCGTTCTTTTTGTCTGATATGTTGTATATCCAGTCTAGGGGTAGTAAACGTCAGGCCCTAGTAACCGATAAGTAGTGTCGATGTGAGGCTTATAACGGGTTGAGAAACTATGGATAACACTTACTAGTAGATCTCCATATCAGCCCTGGTGAGGGACTTCCAGTTATAGCCAATCGAACACATCGCAACATCAACTCCCAATACCAGGAGAGACGAAACCCCTCCTATCGCTCATTGCCTCCATGTGATTCGGGACTGTACCCAAAAGCCACCGTTTTGTACGTTCTCATGAACATGGTGAGGTGGAAATCAAAGCACAGTGGGAATCACACAAGACTCTATGACGATCTCGGGTCTATAGACTAACCTGTACTAGTGTACCAGAGAACTACTATATGACGATAGGTACAATACCATCTAGGAGTTTTCGGCGAGTCCGTTCAGTATACCAAGTCTCCACTGAGCACCCGCATACCATTTTTGATGTCAAACACCAATGGATGTGGGATCATCCATCGCCCATCATATGGGTCAAGATGCGTATACGCTAGTCTACTCTGGAGTATCGATGCCCTGTCTCGATACACCCTCGACTAGGAACAATTATAGGATGTACTCGTTGACTACCCTAGCCCCATTAGTATGATCTCCATCTTAGTCCTAGTAGTCAAGTACATATCCTAAGGGCTTTATCAACATGTGAGATCAAGACAGTAAACCAATACAAGTCAACATGTTAAGATAAAGTACAACCAGATAGCATACTATCATATCGAGCTAGAAAGTCCTCTCTCTATATATCCAAGCATCCACTATAATATACATCATATGTACAATAATGGCCTCTATGGCATATACATAACTAACAATCTCCCACTTGCACTAAGGCTAGCTGTTGTAGTATCTTATACCCAACATCCTAAAGAGTCTCTCAAATTGTATCTGAGGTATGGCTTTCGTGAGTGCATCCGCAGTGTTGTCCTTCATGTCAACTCTCCTGACCTCGATCTCCCAGCGATCAACTATCTCCCGGATCAGGTGATACCGCCTCAGAATATGCCTGGATCTCTGATGGGACCTGGGTTCCTTGGCCAAAGCCACAGCTCCATTATTATCACAATACAAAGGTATTGGATGCTCAATGGATGGAACCACTCCAAGTTCAGTGATGAATTTCTTCATCCATACAGCCTCTTTGGCAGCATCGTTGGCAACGATGTATTCAGCCTCCATCGTCGAGTCTGCCATGGTTTCCTGTTTGGAACTCTTCCAATACACCGCCCCTCCATTGAGGGTAAAGAAAAATCCCGAGTGCGACTTAGAGTCGTCCTTATCACTTTGGAAGCTCGAATCGGTAAAGGACTCCACCTGGAGTTCTCTGTTACCATACACCAAGAACATCTCCTTAGTCCTTCTCAAGTACTTGAGAATGTTCTTCACAGCTGTCCAGTGATCCTCTCCAGGATCTGCTTGATACCTACTCACTATATTTAGTGAGTATGCTACATCGGGTCTGGTACATAGTATCGCGTACATGATATAGCCTACTGCCGAAGCATAGGGTATCCTTTGCATGCGAGTTCTCTCCAAATCAATCTTGGGAGACATATCTTTGGAGAGAGCGAGTCCAGAGATTGCGGGTAAGTTCCTATGCTTGGATTCTTCCATACTAAAGCTGTAACACCCGAGCCCAATAATGCTATGTATATTACTAGTTGAGGGTTATTTATTGCTCATTCCAATTTTCCTGATTTTCTGGTGTTTATTGCTAAATTTTACCCGGTTAAGTCATTTTAGCACATAACAAATTTTAACTCCGAAAATGAAATTTAAGATGTCCATGTTAGCCTACTCGTCGCCACTAGTCGCGTGGTAGCGTCCGCGTGTCGAGATTCCGTTCCGATTGGCTAAACCGGCAAGTTTGGACGACTACGCGCGCGTGCAAGTGTCCGACTTGGGGGCATGCATTTTAATCATTAAACACCTCTTTTCAAAATTTGGAACCCGCTTAAAATCATATAATTTGAATTTGGAACATTTGGGCGCGACCCGGGCGCGATTTGGAAATGTTTCATTTCGCGCCAAAAAGGGCCCGTTTCAATTTAATATATATAACTAAATATATCCACGAATATATTTCCTCAACAGTTTAAATCCTTCAGAATCTTAATTTCAATCTCTCTCAATATTCCTCCAACCAATCACAGAGCTTGGTTTCCGCGTGGGCCCCGCTCCCTTTCCATATCTCTCTGTCTCTCTCTCCTCATTCTCTCTCTCTCTCTCTCAACAACTCCCTCTCTCTTCCTCTATTAAATCTTTCCCATGCAACAGCCGCCTCAACCATCTTCCTCCCCATCACGAAACCCTAACCCTAGCTCCTCGCGCGGCCCACCGTCGCCACCGCGACCTCGCCGTCGCCGCCTGCAACGCCTCCGCGACCGCCGCGCCTTCCTCCTCCCGACGACTCCCGCTCCTTCCCGCACTGCACCCATTCCCGACCTCGCCTCCACCCTCGCAACCCTCGCCGTCGACGCCACCCATCGTCGTCGACAACCCCGCGACTCCCTCTCACCCCCCTCGTCGAGACCTCGTCGTCGTTCCCTCCTCCCCTCGCCGGAACAGTGAACCCTAGCCTTCATCCTTCGCCTACCCCCACTGCTCGCCGGAGAAACGTGCCGGCGACCCCGTCGACACCACCTCCGACCACCTCCCTCTCTCCCACGACCACCAGAGCCGACCCCTCTCCTCCAGTTCGCCGCAACACCCCTTTCCAGCGATCCCCAAGCCTTCCAGCCGTTCCAGCACCCTCGCCGCACCTCTTGTTCGCCGCCGGTGGGTCCATCGCCGTCGGGCTCATCATAGTTACCCCTGTTCCTCCTCTGTAAGCATTCCTTTACTTCCTTTGGTGCAAACCCCGCTGATCTTGTATGTTTACCTTATTGCTAACTTGTTGCCGTTAACTTTTGCCGGAATCCGACCGTGCCGTCTGACGAACCCGACGCTCCAGCGAAGTCCCCTGGTCCGTGTGATCCCGTTGACCTCTGTCGGGACTCGATCCGTGGCCCGTGCTTCCATATCGCAGTTTCTGCCGACATCGCATCCGTGTTTCGGTTGCGGAACTGCCGAGGCAAGTATCTGAATACTTGCTTGAACATGCTAGCGTGCGAGATCTAGTCTCGCCACGCAATTTAATTCCAACTATTTAATGCCGTAACTTAATGACGACATTTGATATCGTAATATTGCTTTTATCCTCATATTGAAATCGTTGCAACCGTTTCTCGTAATTAGGTAACCCACATCACTCCATGCTTTAACTAAATAAAACAACTGAATCTGATCTGCTTGAACTGTTAAACTATTCTTGAGACAATTATTATGCTTAGTATAATTTCATGTAGTTCCTAAATTTATATTGTGAATACTGCTTTACCTTGTGGCTTTTGCACCTCAAAGGTGCGTGAACCGGATTAATATGAAAATACAAACATCACTGTGTTCACATAGAATAATATTTGTTATTTAATGTTTCCTGCTACCGTTCATTACTTGTTACTATACCTGTTATCATCATATACCTGATTGCATTACATATTGACCGATCTTGATACACATGACACATGTACTGATACACCGGACATGACACCCTGTACATATCGACTCTACCTGTTGAAAGTAACCTGACCTGTTACCTGATCTCAGGCCTAATGCCGACAAACCTAACCATTCCTGCTGTCGACCCAGACAGACCTACCTTTACTTGACTTGTGTTGGCATTAGTCCGTGACTACTGAATACCTGACCTGACATACATAGCTTGGGGGTATGGGGAAATCAAAGGTGAAACCGACTTGTAACTCAACAGTTCGACACATTGTTCTGATCAGTCTTACGGGCTTGGCCAGCTCCGGAGTGTTGATGCTGACAGCACTCATCTATCCTACTACCTTTTACTGCTTAGCGGCACGTCTCGGATTCAGCCCCGAGAATCATGACCGTGGTCCCGGGCACGCACGGGATACTATTGAGTTACATCGACGATTCATCAATTGGTTTCAAAGACTATAGAATAGAAAACCTGATAGGACAGTTTAGCCACTACTGCACATTACCCTGTTTATTACTTCTTATTACTGCTCTATTCATGTTCATGCTTGCATTGTTTATTACCATGTTTATGCTACATTACTTGATATCATGACGCGCTGACGTCTGGGTTTTGCATGGCCCAGATTTCGTGCCCTTGACGTCGACCGAGCAGGAGTACTTCAGCCAGCAGGCTGAACTGTGAGTTCTTGAAAGTTTAGTTTATTTATGTCATTTCATTTCCAGATGTGAGCCCGCATTATGGGACATACTGTTTATTCATTGTATTGGATCATTAGCTTCCGCACTTATTGTTTATTGATTCTTGTATTATGGATTTGGACATGTATTAGTTTAGTTTATTTTACTGTTCTTGATATCTGTACAACCGTAATGTGACTGTGGATGGATACTTCCTACCCACAGGTAGCATGGTTGGCTATGTCACGTGCCCAAATCTTGCGTACTCTGGGAAGCGGGGCGTGACATGGTTTTATGGTATCAGAGACATAGGTTAATTGGGTTGATTCCTTGTAGTTGGGTATTGCACCCGATACGCGAATCATGATACCCGTGATTAGGAAACATGTCCTGCCACCTTGACCGTTTTACCGTCCTTGAATCATTCTTCCAGATCATGTCGACATGCAAACTTACTTTGCATTGTCAATTCGAAAAACCAATTTCTTGTTATCTCTAGGACTTAGGCGACTTGGGTGGAGTTAAGTAATTGCGGCTATGATACCGCGGCATAGCTACAATGCAGTACTCTATTTAAGTATCTTGGAGTTCTAGCCTTGATCTATACTCGAAAACTATCATCATGCTAATGTGGGTACTTTGATTTCCAGGAATATGGCCGATCAGAATTTGAAGATGGACCCAGGGCATGCGGTCTTAGCCGCCAGGCAAAGAGTGATAAGGGGATTGATGGAGAAACTAAAGGAACAACTCGAGCTGGAACCAGCATTTACAATGGACCCCACGTCCGTACGTAGACGTATTCCAGTGAACAGGCGCAGCGTGGCACCAATGAAGAAAACGAGTATGGGTGATCGGAAAGGCAGCGTGATCTGTAGTTACTGCCATAAACTCGGACACGTGCGAAGGGAGTGTCGTTTGAGGCTGGGACTCTGTTTTAGATGTGGAGCGGCAGATCACACCGTTGATGCTTGTCCGTCGAAGCCTCGCACAAAGGATGATACACAGAAGCCTCCGCAGGGACCGTTCCAAGGACAGGAACCGCTTACTCAAGGACCACAGCAGGCTCGAGCGTTCACGTTGACAGCTGAAGAAGCTAAGGCATCGGGAGAAGTGGTTTCAGGTAATTTACTCGTTCATGGTTTTCCCGCTTTGGCATTACTTAATTTCGGAGCATCCCATTGTTTATGTCATCCAAATTTATAACTACACACTCGATCACCTGCACGACCCTGTCTAGTTTCTGGGACATACACACTGGGAATGGGAAAATCATAGCTAGTAAGGAATGTAGAGATTGTACGGTTGTTGTTTGCGGACGAGAGCTTTTTGCAGATTTCTTGGTGATTGATACGGGCAGTTATGAAGTAGTCTTGGGAATGGATTTTCTTGGCACTTTCCACGCACACATTGATTGTAGGGCAAGGAAAGTAATTTTCCAGATTCCCGGGCACCCTGAGTTTACTTTCATTGGAGGAAGCAGTTCTGTCGGGCCAGTCGAGTTTAGGGCTAGGCCGACAAATAGTATTCTTGCGGCGATGGAGGTGGAAGAACCAACAGTTGTTCGCGACTTTATGGATGTATTCGAGGATATTTCGGGCTTACCGCCGAAGCGAGATGTGGAGTTTGCGATTGACCTCATTCCTGGTGCAGCGCCAGTGTCAAAATCTTATTATCCGATGGCACCGGTGGAATTAGAAGAAGTTAAGAAACAAGTTGGCGAATTACTCGAGAAGGGATGGATTCGAAGCAGCAACTCGCCTTGGGGAGCTCCAGTTCTCTTAGTAAAGAAGAAGGATGTGCATTGGTTATCGAGAATTGAACCAGGTGACTGTTAAGAATAAGTACCCGATCCCTCGCATTGGAGAATTCTTTGAGCAGCTTAGTGGCGCGAGGGTATTCTCGAAACTGGATTTGCGATCCGGATATCATTGGGTCCTACAGATATGGAGACAAGAGAAGTTATTTGCGAAGATGAGTAAGTGTGAATTCTGGCCGGAAGAAGTGGAGTAAGTGGATCCCGAAACGATTGCAGCAGCTCGAGATTGGCCTATTCCAAGGAATGTAGCTGAGATAAGAAGTTTCCTTGGAGTAACCGGATACTACAGAAGATTTGTGGAGAACTTCGCTCGTTTTGCTGAGCCGTTAACCAAGCTTATGCGTAAGGAGGTACCGTTTGTTTGGACGGACGGATGTGCATTGGCCTTCGAGGCGTTGAAGCAGAAGTTGATAACCGCCCCGATCCTGACCGTACCGGATGATTCAGAAGGACTGGTGATTCGTAGCGACGCATCTGGAAAGGGACTGGAATGTGTTTTAATGCAGAACGGGAAAGTCGTCGCTTACGCATCGAGACAGCTGAAGACTCATGAGAAGAACTATCCGACTCACGACTTGGAGCTTGCAGCCGTGATCTTCGCCCTGAAGATTTGGAGACACTACCTTCTGGGCGAGAGAGTTGAAGTCTTTGCGGATTACAAGAGTTTGAAATATGTGTTCACTCAGAAGGAGTTGAACATGAGGCAACGCAGATGGTTGGAGCTGATGGCCGACTACGACCTTGATCTTAAGTACCATCCGGGAGAAGTTAACGTCGTGCCAGATGCGCTAATTCGGTTACCAGCAATTCAGTTATTGACTGCACAGAGGGAGATCATTGAGGAGTTTCGGAGATTTGACTTGGGGGTTGTGCTACCGCGTGCTACAGGACAGTTGATGCAGTTACAAGTACAATCGTCCTTAGTTGAGAAGATTAAAGCGGCGCAATCGTAGGATCCTAGACTGCAAAAGTTTCGAGAGCAGGTTGGAGCCGGACTACGAACCGATCTACTGATCCATGAAGATGGTTCGTTGAGGTATGGTAGCCGTGTGTGTGTGCCAAAAGGAGATGTGCGTGAAGAGCTTATGAAGGAGGCACACAGTACAGCTTACTCTGTACATCCAGGAGGGACAAAGATGTACCGAGATATTCGACAGCATTTCTGGTGGGAAGGTGTGAAACGGGGAAATCGCTCGCTTCATGGCTAAGTGCTTGGTATGTCAGCAAGTCAAGGCTGAATACCAAAGGGTTGCTGGTTTGTTGCAACCACTTCCGATTCCTCAATGGAAGTGGGAACATATAACCATGGATTTCGTGACGGCTTTACCGCGGAGTCCAAAGGGCAACAATGTTGTATGGGTGATTGTCGATCGGTTGACCAAGGCAGCTCACTTTATTCCTTTTCGGGTTGGTCAATCGACGGAGACTTTGGCAGAGCGGTACACGCAGGAGATTGTCAGATTGCATGGAGTGCCGGTAAGCATCGTGTCCGATCGGGACACTCGGTTCTTGTTACACTTTTGGAGGAGTTTACAAGAAGGTTTGGGGACTCGATTGAAGTTTAGCACAGCTTATCATCCCCAGACTGATGGACAATCAGAGAGAACGATCCAGACCCTTGAAGATATGTTGAGGGCTTGCATGTTGGACTTCAAAGGTTCTTGGGAAGATCATCTACACCTGGTGGAGTTTTCGTACAACAATAGTTTCCAAGCGACAATTCAGATGGCTCCGTTTGAAGCGTTGTATGGTCGTAAGTGCCGTTCACCTGTTTGTTGGGATGTTGTTGGTGAACGAAGGTTACTAGGACTAGATTTGGTGGTACAGACAGTCGAGAAAGTGAATACAATCAGAAAGCATATGAAGGCAGCTCAAGACAGACAGAAGAGTTGGGCCGACACGTCAAGAAGACCTCTAGAGTTCGCCGTGGGTGATTTGGTATTCCTGAAGGTATCACCGACTAGAGGGGTGATTCGCTTTGGAAGTCGGGGAAAGCTTAGTCCCCGGTTCGTTGGACCCTTCGAGATTTTGGAGCGTGTTGGAGAGGTATCGTACAGGTTGGCGTACCACCGTCATTAGCAGGAGTTCACGATGTGTTTCATGTGTCTCAACTACGGAGGTATGTTCGTGATAAGACTCATATCTTGGATCATTCGGAGTTGACCGTTCGGGAGGACCTGACTTTTGAGGAACGACCAGTCGAGATCAAGGATCGAAGAGAAAAGGTTCTTAAGAGTAAGGTTATCCCTCTTGTGCTAGTTTCTTGGGGTAACCGATCGCATGGAGAATCTACTTGGGAGCGAGAAGACGAGATCCGGCAGAAATTCCCTCACCTTTTCCAGTAGTTAGTTATCTTGTATTCTTGGAATTTCGAGGACGAAATTCTTTTGTAGTTGGGTATGATGTAACACCCGAGCCCAATAATGCTATGTATATTACTAGTTGAGGGTTATTTATTGCTCATTCCAATTTTCCTGATTTTCTGGTGTTTATTGCTAAATTTTACCCGGTTAAGTCATTTTAGCACATAACAAATTTTAACTCCGAAAATGAAATTTAAGATGTCCATGTTAGCCTACTCGTCGCCACTAGTCGCGTGGTAGCGTCCGCGTGTCGAGATTCCGTTCCGATTGGCTAAACCGGCAAGTTTGGACGACTACGCGCGCGTGCAAGTGTCCGACTTGGGGGCATGCATTTTAATCATTAAACACCTCTTTTCAAAATTTGGAACCCGCTTAAAATCATATAATTTGAATTTGGAACATTTGGGCGCGACCCGGGCGCGATTTGGAAATGTTTCATTTCGCGCCAAAAAGGGCCCGTTTCAATTTAATATATATAACTAAATATATCCACGAATATATTTCCTCAACAGTTTAAATCCTTCAGAATCTTAATTTCAATCTCTCTCAATATTCCTCCAACCAATCACAGAGCTTGGTTTCCGCGTGGGCCCCGCTCCCTTTCCATATCTCTCTGTCTCTCTCTCCTCATTCTCTCTCTCTCTCTCTCAACAACTCCCTCTCTCTTCCTCTATTAAATCTTTCCCATGCAACAGCCGCCTCAACCATCTTCCTCCCCATCACGAAACCCTAACCCTAGCTCCTCGCGCGGCCCACCGTCGCCACCGCGACCTCGCCGTCGCCGCCTGCAACGCCTCCGCGACCGCCGCGCCTTCCTCCTCCCGACGACTCCCGCTCCTTCCCGCACTGCACCCATTCCCGACCTCGCCTCCACCCTCGCAACCCTCGCCGTCGACGCCACCCATCGTCGTCGACAACCCCGCGACTCCCTCTCACCCCCCTCGTCGAGACCTCGTCGTCGTTCCCTCCTCCCCTCGCCGGAACAGTGAACCCTAGCCTTCATCCTTCGCCTACCCCCACTGCTCGCCGGAGAAACGTGCCGGCGACCCCGTCGACACCACCTCCGACCACCTCCCTCTCTCCCACGACCACCAGAGCCGACCCCTCTCCTCCAGTTCGCCGCAACACCCCTTTCCAGCGATCCCCAAGCCTTCCAGCCGTTCCAGCACCCTCGCCGCACCTCTTGTTCGCCGCCGGTGGGTCCATCGCCGTCGGGCTCATCATAGTTACCCCTGTTCCTCCTCTGTAAGCATTCCTTTACTTCCTTTGGTGCAAACCCCGCTGATCTTGTATGTTTACCTTATTGCTAACTTGTTGCCGTTAACTTTTGCCGGAATCCGACCGTGCCGTCTGACGAACCCGACGCTCCAGCGAAGTCCCCTGGTCCGTGTGATCCCGTTGACCTCTGTCGGGACTCGATCCGTGGCCCGTGCTTCCATATCGCAGTTTCTGCCGACATCGCATCCGTGTTTCGGTTGCGGAACCGCCGAGGCAAGTATCTGAATACTTGCTTGAACATGCTAGCGTGCGAGATCTAGTCTCGCCACGCAATTTAATTCCAACTATTTAATGCCGTAACTTAATGACGACATTTGATATCGTAATATTGCTTTTATCCTCATATTGAAATCGTTGCAACCGTTTCTCGTAATTAGGTAACCCACATCACTCCATGCTTTAACTAAATAAAACAACTGAATCTGATCTGCTTGAACTGTTAAACTATTCTTGAGACAATTATTATGCTTAGTATAATTTCATGTAGTTCCTAAATTTATATTGTGAATACTGCTTTACCTTGTGGCTTTTGCACCTCAAAGGTGCGTGAACCGGATTAATATGAAAATACAAACATCACTGTGTTCACATAGAATAATATTTGTTATTTAATGTTTCCTGCTACCGTTCATTACTTGTTACTATACCTGTTATCATCATATACCTGATTGCATTACATATTGACCGATCTTGATACACATGACACATGTACTGATACACCGGACATGACACCCTGTACATATCGACTCTACCTGTTGAAAGTAACCTGACCTGTTACCTGATCTCAGGCCTAATGCCGACAAACCTAACCATTCCTGCTGTCGACCCAGACATACCTACCTTTACTTGACTTGTGTTGGCATTAGTCCGTGACTACTGAATACCTGACCTGACATACATAGCTTGGGGGTATGGGGAAAT
This sequence comes from Agapanthus africanus, assembly GCA_030015575.1. Classification (NCBI taxonomy): domain Eukaryota; kingdom Viridiplantae; phylum Streptophyta; class Magnoliopsida; order Asparagales; family Amaryllidaceae; genus Agapanthus; species Agapanthus africanus. The sequence continues at coordinate 3,764,359 of CM057349.1, read as the reverse complement.
CAAAGGTGAAACCGACTTGTAACTCAACAGTTCGACACATTGTTCTGATCAGTCTTACGGGCTTGGCCAGCTCCGGAGTGTTGATGCTGACAGCACTCATCTATCCTACTACCTTTTACTGCTTAGCGGCACGTCTCGGATTCAGCCCCGAGAATCATGACCGTGGTCCCGGGCACGCACGGGATACTATTGAGTTACATCGACGATTCATCAATTGGTTTCAAAGACTATAGAGTAGAAAACCTGATAGGACAGTTTAGCCACTACTGCACATTACCCTGTTTATTACTTCTTATTACTGCTCTATTCATGTTCATGCTTGCATTGTTTATTACCATGTTTATGCTACATTACTTGATATCATGACGCGCTGACGTCTGGGTTTTGCATGGCCCAGATTTCGTGCCCTTGACGTCGACCGAGCAGGAGTACTTCAGCCAGCAGGCTGAACTGTGAGTTCTTGAAAGTTTAGTTTATTTATGTCATTTCATTTCCAGATGTGAGCCCGCATTATGGGACATACTGTTTATTCATTGTATTGGATCATTAGCTTCCGCACTTATTGTTTATTGATTCTTGTATTATGGATTTGGACATGTATTAGTTTAGTTTATTTTACTGTTCTTGATATCTGTACAACCGTAATGTGACTGTGGATGGATACTTCCTACCCACAGGTAGCATGGTTGGCTATGTCACGTGCCCAAATCTTGCGTACTCTGGGAAGCGGGGCGTGACAAAAGCTCTTTAGTATGGTGTCAATGTACCTAGATTGGGAAAATCCCAGTATCCGTTTGGATCTATCTCTATAGATCTTAATTCCCAAAATGCAGGAGGCATCACTTAGATCTTTCATTGAGAATCTTTGTGATAAGAAGAGCATGACTGAATGCAGCACAGGAACATCATTTCCTATCAAGAGTATGTCATCCACGTACAATACGAGGAAGACAACCTTACTCTCTGCCACCTTCTTGTATATACAAGGTTCATCTACGTTTTTGATGAAGTCAAACTCTTTGACTACAACATCAAAACAGATGTTCCAACTCCGCGATACCTGCTTTAACCCGTAGATGGATTTAAGCAGCTTGCACACCTTTCCGCTGCTCCTACTATCTACGAAGCCCTCTGGCTGAGTCATGTACACGCACTCCTCTAAATCACCATTTAGAAAGGTGGTCTTAACATCCATTTGCCAGATTTTGTAGTCATGGTATGCAGCAATGGCAAGTAAGATCTGGATGGAATTAAGCATAGCCACTAGAGAAAAGGTTTCGTCATAATCCACACCTGGTCGTTGATGAAAACCCTTTGCAACAAGTCTAGCTTTGAAAGTCTCAACTTTTCCATCTACACCAAGTTTCTTCTTAAAGATCCATTTGCTTCCAATTGGTTTTACCCCTTCAGGAGCAATTTCCAAAGTCCATACTTTGTTGGTGTACATGGATTCCATCTCAGATAATATTGCATCCAGCCATTTCACAGAGTCTCCACTCGTGATGGCCTGCTCGAAGCTAGTCGGGTCATCATCTTCCATGATGCAATCCTCGCTCCCACCATCTATGAGAAAACCGTAGTATCTCTCAGATGGATGAGGAACCCTACTAGATCGGCGGAGCGGCTGAGGTTCGTTGGCTACTATCGAATCCTCTGGTTCCACTAAATTTTTAGTTGTAGTTTGCTCTGCTGGAACTTCTTCCAGCTCTACCGCTTCGCCACTAATTTCTTTTGCAAGAAATTCCTTTTCTAAAAAGGTGGCATGTTGAGCAACAAACACCTTTTTTTGTTCACTGTGGTAGAATAGATATCCATTCGAATGTTTAGAATATCCAACAAACTTACAAAGAACTAATCGTGTCTCGAGTTTGTCCGGATTTTGCCTTTTGACATAGGCCGGATAACCCCATATCTTAACTCGTTTAAGACATGGTCTTTTCCCACTCCATATCTCATATGGTGTGGTAGGTACAGATTTTGATGGAACCTGATTCAATAGGTATGCTGCTGCTTCAAGCGCATAACCCCAAAAGGAAATAGGCAACTCAGCGGTGCTCATCATAGAGCGCATCATATCTAATAGGTTGCGATTCCTCCGCTCCGATATACCATTGTGCTGTTGTGTATAAGGAGGAGTAAGCTGAGAGAGAATTCCATTCTCTTTTAAATAGTCCAGGAATTCATTGCTCAAGTATTCTCCTCCTCGATCAGATCGAAGGATCTTAATACTTTTACCCTTTTGGTTCTCGACTTCGCTCTTCAGACTTGTGTTTCAACAGGAACACATGTCCGTATCTTGAAAGATCGTCAGTGAATGTAATGAAGTACGAAGAACCATTCCTGGCATGTGTAGACATGGGACTACATACATCACTATGTATCAGTCCCAAGAGTTCCTCAACTCTTTCTCCGTGTCCACTAAACGGAGTTTTGGTCATCTTTCCTTTGAGACATGAATGGCATGTTTTATAAGATGATAATTCGAACGGATTCAAATATCCATCCTTATGTAACTTAGCTAGTCGTGTCGCATTGATATGACCTAGTCTACAATACCACAAGTAGGATTCATTCATTTCTGAACTCTTCCTCTTGTTTTTGTTCTGTACATTAAGAACTGTAGTTTGATTTAGAATGTATATGCCATTATTTAACGAGCTTGATCCAATCAACTTTTAATCCAGGAAGATGTTCATAATATTATTCTGTACTACAAAATTGTATCCATCTTTACTTAATAAAGAAACTGATATAAGATTGCATATCAGGGTCGGAATGTAATATTATTCATTCAGAATCAATGTATTGCCATTTGGTAATACAAGGTGATATTCGCCAACTGTTTTGGCTGCAACATCTGCACCATTCCCTACTCTTACAGAATGATCACCCATTCCCAGTTCTCTACCTTTTCGTAGCCCACTCAACATATTACATATATGGGATCCTGATCCGATATCTAATACCCAGGACATAGAGTGAACTGAGAAACAATTCTCGATAACTAACACACCCGAAGAAGATACATCAACATGCTCATTCTTCGTTTGGGCGGCGTGGGGATCCGGATATGTTTCTATTCCCTGCTCAGTCTTATAACGTTTATAAGAAAGAACGGGACCAACGTTCCCTTGCTCAGTATAACAAGCGGGTTCAGTCAATACATCCATATTTTTATCTTGATTAAGGCTTCACATGGTCGCTACCTGGAAAGAGAGAGAAGAAAATACTTTAGCGTGCACTCTTGCAAGATTTAGATTGGTTATTATCTTATCTAATCAGGATGACTCCCACTGATTTTATCAAATTTTCCTTCAAATCCTAAAAAGTAAGACTAGCCGGAATTAATTACACCTTACAAGTTCGCCAATCTTTCAGCCAGGCCAGTGTTGGTACTTTGAGGGAGGTTTCCCGTGCTTTCACACGGACCTAATTAAAATAAACCTCATTTTCCCTGAGACCTAACCCCGTTAACACCTTTCTAGACACCTACTTGATCGGCTAATTGTGATGTATAAAACTCTCCCAGAAGTAACTCTTACCCGCAGTGGGTATCGGGATCCAACTATCTCATAGAAGGTATGCAATCTCATTGCAAATTTCAACACTTGAAATTCCCGATAATGTTTTTACCCCTAGCGATCTATGATCTTGACAAGGTCAACAAACCATAAATTGCAAGTCAAGTTCAACCCGTCATTTCCTGATTAAATTAAACACACCCGCATGACCTTTGACAAGGTCAACAAGGCCGTACGGCTACCCTAATCCAATCGCATCTCATGCTTTAGCAGATAAACACTAATTAGCTACCGTACACTATGCCTTGACAAGGTCAACAAACGCAGCACGAATACCAAGTAGGACTTATCTGAAATGACGGAAGGCTACGACAGGTTTTTCAGAAAACCTTTTGCTTAATGAACTTAATATCGTTGTAGAAACAAGTGATTTTTGAAAAGGAGTGTTTTTGAGGATTTTACTAGTTTCGCTAAAGAGGTCACTCCCGGTGAAGGGATCTCGGCTCTTTTCTTATCGAATAAGGTGCAGGATATTTCACAAATACCGTTATGCAAAGCAAGAACTATAGAAGCAATCAAAAACAAAACTGAGTGAATTGTAGCATCTGCTAGTTTCGCTAAAGAGATCACTCCCGGTGAAGAGATCTCGGCTCTTTCCTTATCGAATAAGGTGCTGGATATTCTACAAGGAATATCGCTATGCAAAGCAAAAACTAGAGCTACCCCTTTTTATAAATTTGATTCTACAATATTTTTTAGGTTTCTTTTTCTTTCATTAATCTCATTAATCAATTCCCATCATTTATGCTTCCTAAGCACCACAGAAGAAACGAAAATACAACGTACGCTTATGCCATCCGCATTCGCCTCAATGTCCCGTTATGCACCATTAGGTTACTTAACTAACAGCATACCGGGACAGGACTAGCACGGGTATAAAACATTAGCAACGTCTACTATATATCTCATATATAATATTTATCCATTCGTTTCAGAATCCACAGTGATCACATCACAGAATATCAGCAGCAGAAGATAACATATGAAATATTGGATATATTAGGAGGTCCGTGTTTTATTTTAAGCAAGTATAAAACACGGATTCCACGGTCGCGGTGAATAGCCAAACCCATATCTCTAGACCCCTACGAGAGTGGCAAGCAACCCTACCAATTCTAGAGTTAGGAGACCCGGACTCGACTCCTCGAGTTGGTCTCCCACTGTACCCTAGAACCCAGTTGTTTGTGCTCTCCTCCTTGGGTCTATCCTAATGCGGAAAAGTAAATAATATATAATGGTCATCATCCTCAACCCGGAAGTGCCCCAATAAAAGAATATTATATACAATGAATTTTACATGAATGAAAATGAAAAACTTTCATCTCACATAAAACCCCCGGCTATTCAAAACATGACGATCCAATATAACATATCACAGCAACACATAACATCACATGTCATCAACGTAAGTAAATATGCGTATCCCAATTGTCGTTGATGTATAGCAACGAAATCGGCGATACACCACATATTACACTTACGATCACAGAAAATAAAATAAAAAACTACAACAATTGGAATCGTTACTGCCCTTAGACATCATAAACCCGGGATATCTCATATGAAAGATTTCATGCTTAACAATGTAAAGCTCGCATTTAGGTCTCACCCATGAAAACACGTTTCAAAATAAGTCAGATAATTCAACAAGATGTCCGATTACACCCGAGACCGAAATGTTAGATTTACACGCAACAAACTAATTTGTAGATTCCAATTATTGTATCTCATTACAGAAAGCTAGACGAGGTTAAACAATTCGATCGAATTAACGAATTCCTAAAATACCCAGAGAGCTCAACACTTGAGCATAGTTAAAATTAACCAGAGACATACTACAGCACCTACGGACCTACAGCTGAAGGGCCCGACCCAAGCCTCTCAAGTGGCGCCGCGGATCCACCGCCAAAACCATGTTTTGGCCGCGGATCCGCGGTCACTTAGACGAGTTAGGGTTTTGTTCTTGAGGTGTGTCCATAGAATTCCCTGCATGATTTTCTGAATATTTTTAACATGGAAAAATCCAACTTTTTGAAAAATTTCTAGAGAGGGGGTCAAATTGGGTTTTCGGGGTTTCGATCGGACTTTAAACTTCGTCTAGACAACGCCTAATGCTCTAGCTTGGCTCTGATATCACTGTAGGGTTATATAGCACGACAACAAGGTTTAGCATGGCATCATCCATGCTATTTTATAAAAATTTTGGGGTGCTATGAAACCATAACCAAGATCTTAACTAGAGAATTAGGGTTAACTATGCATGTAAATAACTTTACATCTAAGTGAGAGGGATTACAACTTTTGTAGTCCGTTCCTTCGCTTTATAAGCTCCGAGTTGTGGTCTCTTCGCTGTGATCATCAAGCTCCCGGACTCTAGAGAGGCTCCATGAGGTGAATGATGCATCTTACTTGAAATCATCGAAATCTAAGACGATCTACCTTGAGGAAACACAAACTCAAGCTAACACTTCACTAATTATGAATTAGTGAAGCTAACACACTAATCTATATAGCTAGTATAGAAGAGGATGATGAAGTAGGAATTTTTCTCTCTTTAGTTTTCTTTTTCTCAATTCATTTCATCACAAATGAAAAATCTAGCAAGCTTTTGAGGAAGAAGAAGATGAAGTGATGAGAATAATTGTTGTGTGGTTAGAAATGCAACCATGGATCAAGTATATCATCCTTAACCCATGTAGAGACTTAACCATTAGGTATGGTTAAAGATGAGGTTGATAAATATCCAAGCTAGACAAAAAGAGTGGACAAAGTCAATGAAGTCTATAAGCTTCTATAAGCTTCCACCAAAATATCAACCATGACAAATATCCATAATATTTGAATAACTTAATGATAAATATAAACTCTAACATTAACCCTAGCATGGTTTAACTCTCATAAACCGTAGTTGCATTTATAACCTAGCATGTTACAATTATACATATCACATATATATAATTTTGTAACAAAAGAAAAGAATACATTTAACATATATCACATATATACCAAAATATCCAAAATGAGAAAAAGAATTATTTAAGTGAGCTTATATTAGTTAATGTAATGTAATATATCACATATATAATTATATATTAAATTATCGAATCAGTACTTGATCCGATAATCCGGCCATATCACATATAACCGACTAATATAACATGTATCATTTCATTGAATCAACACTTGATCCGATGACCCGGCTATATCACATATACCCGGCCGATATCACATATCGTGAGAATAAAATATGGTATCATATACTCGCATTATTCTCGGTCCCGCACATATCACATATGTGCTCCTATTCCGTTTCGCCTGAGCCAGGAAACCTATGTGTAGGACTCTAAAGACTCATCAATACGCCGGCAGCAGGTGACGATCATATCAAACACCCACAAGCTGCAAGCGGTCAGCTAAACGTAACAGCCACCCGGGTATTGAGCGATCAGAAGATAAACAAGCAAACCTGCTCACACTCCTGTGAATCCAATCAGTAACACTCCCGTACAGTCCGGTCTCTTCGTCTGGTATGTCGCATATCCAGTCTAGGGGTGGTAAACGTCAGACCCCAGTAACCGATAAGTCGTGTCGATGTGAGGCTCATAACGGGTCGAGAAACTACTAATAACACTTACCAGTAGATCTCCATATCAGCCCTGGCCAGGGACTTCCAGTTATAGCCAATCGAACACAGCGCAACATACACCCCTAATACCGGGAGAGACGAAACCCCTCCTATCGCTCATTGCCTCCATGTGATTCGGGACTGTACCCAAAAGCCACTGTTTTGCACGTTCTCATGAACCTGGTAAGGTGAAAATCAAAGCACAGTGGGAATCACACAAGACTCTATGACGATCTTGGGTCTACAGACTAACCTGTACAAGTGTCACTAGAGAACTGCTATCTGACGATAGGTACAATACCATCTAGGAGTTCTCGGCGAGACCGTTCAGTGTACCCAGTCTCCACTGAGCACCCGCATACCATTTTTGATGTCAAACTCCAATGGATGTGGGATCATCCATCGCCCATCATATGGGTCAAGATGCGTATACGCTAGTTTACTCTGGAGTATCGATGCCCTGTCTCGATACACCCTCGACCAGGAACAATTATAGGATGTACTCGTTGACTATCCTGGCCCCACTAGTATGATCTCCATCATAGTCTTAGTAGTCAAGTATATATCCTAAGGGCTTTATCAACATGTGAGAGCAAGACAGTAAACCAATACAAGTCAACATATTAAGATAAAGTACAACCAGATAGCATACTATCATGTCGAGCTAGAAAGTCCTCTCTATATATATCCAAGCATCCACTATAATATACATCATATGTATAATAATGGCCTCTAGGGCATATACATAACTAACACTTGATTGTCTTATCAAAACAGATGTTCCAGCTCCGCAACGCTTGTTTTAATCCATAAATGGATTTAAACAGCTTGCACATCTTCTCGCTACTCCCACTATCTACGAATCCCTCCGGCTGATCCATATAAACACACTCTTCTAAACTTCCATTTTGAAAAGTCGTTTTAATGTCCATCTACCAAATATCATAGTCATGGTAGGCAGCAATGGCAAGTAAGATCCGAATGGATTTCAGCATAGCCACTGGAGAAAAACTTTTGCAACAAATCTAGCCTTATAGGTTTCCTCCTGTCCATCTGCACCAATCTTCTTTTTGAAGACCCATTTGCATCCAACGGGCTTTACCCCAGGAGGAGAAACATTCAAAGTCCAAACATTGTTGGTGTACATGGACTCCATTTCGGATTGCATAGTGTCAAGCTATTTTACAGAGTCTCTACTGTTAATGGCCTGCTCGAAACTAGTAGGATCGTCTTCTTCCAAGATGCAATCCTCTCAATCCCCATCTTTGAGAAAATTGTAGTATCTCTCAGGCGGACGAGAAACCCTACTTGTTCTGCGGAGTGGCTGAGGTACGTCCGAGATTATTGAATCCTGAGGTTCTACTAAATCTTCGGTTACAGTTTGTGCTTCTGGAACTTCATCCAGTTCTACCACGCTCCCACTTATTTCTTTTTCAAGAAATATCCTTTCAAGAAAGGTGGCATGTCGAGAAACAAATATCTTTTGTTCTTCGACATGGTAGAATAGATATCCATTCGAATGCCTGGGATATCCCACAAACTTATATAAAATTGATCGTGCCTGAAGTTTGTCTGGATTCTGGTTTTTAACATAGGCCGGACAACCTCATATCTTAACCCGTTTAAAACATGGTTTTTTACCACTCCATATTTTATATGGAGTCTTAGGCATAGATTTAGACTGAATCTGATTCAATAGGTACACTGCTGTTTCAAGCGCAAGTCCCCAGAACGAAAGAGGCAATTCAGCATTACTCATCACGGAGCAAACCATATCCAATAGAGTACGGTTCCTCCGCTCCGATACACCATTGTGTTGTGGTGCATACGGTGGAGTAAGTTGAGAGAGAATACCATTCTCTTTTAGAAAGTCCCGGAATTCCGTACTTAAGTACTCCCCTTCTCGATCAGATCGAAAGATCTTGATACTTTTTCCTGTCTGGTTCTCCACTTTGCTTTTAAATTCTTTAAACTTCTCAAAAGCTTCAGATTTATATTTCATGAGAAACACATATCCGAACCTAGAGAGATCATCAGTGAATGTAATGAAGTACGAGAACCCACCCCTCGCATGTATAGACATCGGACTACATACATCACTGTGTATGAGTCCCAAGAGCTCTGTAGCTCTTTCTCTGTGTCCGGTGAACAGAGATTTGGTCATCTTTCCTTTAAGACAGAACCGACAAGTTTCATAAGATGTAAATTCGAACGAATTCAGATATCCATTCTTATGCGACTTACCTAGTCTTTTCTCACCGATATGACCAGGTATACAATGCTACAAGTAGGTTTTGTTCGTATCTGAACTCTTCCTCTTACGTGCGTTTTGTATATTGAAGACTGTATTTTAATTTAGAATGTAGATACCATTACACAGTGTACCTTCTGCAACCAATACTTGATTACAGTAAATGTTCATGATATATCTATCGAGAACAATGTTATATCCATCTTTATTATGTAAAAAAATTGATATGATGTTGTAGAGTATGGAAGGTACATAGCAGCAATTGTTCAAAATTATAGTATTGCCGCTTGGTAATACTAGGTGATATTCACCGATAGCAGCAGCGTCAACTTGTGCTCCATTCCCTACTCAGAGGGACATATCACCCGGTCTAACCATTCTACTTTTTCTCAGTCTTTGTAATAAATTATAGATATGAGATACTGATCCGGTATCTAGAACTCAGTAGTTAGGGTTGACCAAAAAAAGGTTTTCAATAACAAATACACCCGAAGAAGTGTAACAACTCCAATTTCAGTGTACATAAAATTGTTTAAAAGTTAATGTACAATTGGGGTATTTACAATTCCTGTGAATGCTATAAGAATTTGTTTTGCTTTAAAACAGCAAGAGGGAGCTTGTGGCTCACTGGTAAAGCCTTGCACTGCAGAGACATAGCACCCGAGTTCAAATCCCATCAGTCACACATTTTTTTTATTTAAAAATTCTTTTAAATTTTTTTAAAAGCCCAAGAGTCTACACGTGCACAACATGTAAAACCAAAAGTCACAAAGAATTTAAACATGTGCACTATGGAATATCAATCGACCTCGACACGTGGCAGAAGACCCACCCCCACCCGACGGTACCAGGCCGGCGAAATTCCCATTTTGGCCGGTACCACCGGGACAACCGTGGGTAAATCCCCCCAAAATTTTACCCTGCAACCCTTGGCCTACCCCACTCCCTTTCACACTGTTTATTTTCTCTGCACATTTTCCAGAGAACTTAAACCACCCATTTAATTCCTTTTAAATGCATTTTAATTCTCAAATCAATCACCCCCTAAACCCTAATTTTCCCTATAAATACCCACTCAATTTTACACCCGTCTCACTCAGAATTCTATTACAAAAACTATACCAAATTCCTAATTCTTTTAGTGTACAAGTGGAGTTAGCGAAGGGCGAAACTCCGACGAACTTCCGAGGAGATTCCGGCGACGAAACGACGTCCCGACGCTTCCCAATCCTTCTCCTACCTCTCCCCTCTCTTTTAAGCCAATAAGTCCCTTCTTTCCCACTTATCTCAAATTCTAAAACTTTCAAAACATAAAACCCTACGGAAGCGGAGTTTATCCGACTTCTGATTCGGTTTTTCTTCAAAACTCAACTTTTCTTAATCCAGATCATACCATAATCTCACATATTGTTAAACAAATATTAATAAATCTATTAAAACAACTTTCACCTTAAAAGAATCATTTTTGTAACTTTTATCGCATTTTTACAGAAAAAAACTATATATTTTAGTTTCGACATAATAACTTATTTCCTTGCTATAACTTTAGATAAATCACAAGTTAATGACCTATCTCACCACAACACACATCTTTGACATAGCACGATGAATTTTGGGACAATAGAATACGGGAAAATACGACTTTACAAATAAATACCCTAAACTTACAAAACCGTTTTCTTTAAAAAGTGTATTAAACATTTTCATGCAATTGCGCCTCTACAACCTATTTTGCGGACTCCGTTCGGGATGGTGTGGATTGTCGCACGTCTTCAGGCTCAGTAGAGCGAGATGCAGACCTCCACAAGGAGCATTCGATCTCGATAGAATTTTTATACATTTTTCTTTAGAAAATGTGATTTCTACAAGAAAATAAATAAATTATTTTCATTATATATATATATATATATTATCAAAATACCTAGTTTAATTATATCAATATTTCAATTTTTCTAAATCAAAGGAATCACTATTAAATGAAAATACCATCCAAATACAGCACAATCACAATATTTCAATAAACTATCATATACTATGAAATTAGGTTCTACTCACTAGAAATTTCACAACTATAAAATATACAACTATTAAAATTCTAAAGACGATAATTAAATACTTGAGGTTTGAAATTATGCCAAAACTATTTTTACATAAAACCCCCTCAAGCTATACTAAATGACAATAAGGACCCTAGTAAACATAGGTTTAAGCAGGACCGGTCTCTTGAGCCTCAGGGAGCCGGAGATATAGGTGCTTGCCTATTTAAGATAGATAATCTAACAAATGGTGTTATCAAGACGGTAATTGTCTTGGAAAAAGACACAAATCCTGTCGTCCATGTGCAGCAGTTACCGATAATATCAAAACTAATTTAGGATTTCAAGTTCTTTTTAAAGTGTCTGATTCAGACTGAGTCTCAATCTATTCAATCTGACTTGCATACGATTCAAGTATAAACTTACAATACAACAATTCAATATAAATCCGTCTGTACAATCTATTTCAATATATAACTTGACTGAACTGAACCATGGATATACATCCGTCTACATGATTCTCCAGTTACATCAATTACTGATATCATGGTTCCGGCAAGTCATCCATATACAATTTACAATACAAGTCAATACAATACAATCAATACAAACAATACAATCATGACATCGCGGGGTTTATAAGGGGTAGATTGGTACGGAAGGTGTTAAAAGTGGCACGAGACTATAACCATAATACACCTACCTGAATCTCCATTGCCGTTGTACCATGGCTGAACGGTTCCTTATGCTCCGTATACCTTAGTCTCTGAAATAGAGGGACTCCTTTCGTTTATACTGGAATTTTCTGTACCAATCTACAAACAACAGCGTTAACAATACAACTTTAAAAGTTACATTCTCCTTCTGTCTATTCTGTCTATACCTATTTTTTAGGACTTACCGAGCGATTGTTTGCTGACGACATTCCTTTTCTTCTTTCTTTGGAATGTTGTCAGGTGGATCAGACCTTCTGGAGACAGAGTCCACCAGCGAGGACTTGGATCAGCTAGCTTTTGACCCGGAGCTCTAGTTTACTTGTACATTTCATTTTCATTTTTGTTATTCCATTGTTTAGGCATTGCTTTCATTCCCGTGTATTTTCATTTTAGTTGTATTGTAAAATGAATGTTTAATAAATAAAGTTGTTGTTCATTACATCTTGTCTCTTGTGTATTTTACTTTATATTGCTTAGATACGCTTAGCGTGTTTACTTCTGAGTAAATACGTAGCGGACCTCGTCGCGTCCTCTGCCCGTACACCGGGAAGCGGGGTGTGACAAGAAGATACATTAGAATGCTTCTCCTTCAATGGGGTCATCTGGAATTCCTTACAGTCCTCTTTCCCTTGCCATACTCATGACAGTTGTCATAAATTAGAGTCGAACCGATGTTCCCCAACCCAGTGTAATAAGCTGGTTCGATCAAGTCAAAAATTTTATTATCTTGATTAGGGCGTGAAATGGTTGCTACCTGGAGAGAAAGAAAAGAAACACTCGGCTTGCGTTCTTGCAAGATGAGATTAGTTATTAGTTTATCTAATCAGGATGGCTTCCATTGTTTCCTTGAATTATCCTCCAAACCTTAAAAGGAGAACTTGTCGGGATCATTTGCACCTTACAAATTCACTAACCGTTCAACCAGGTGAGTGTTGGTACTCTGAGAGAGGTTCCCCGTGCTTTCGCACAGTCCTAATTAAAATAAACCTTATTTCTACAGAAGCGTAGCCCCATTAAAACTTTTCTAGACACCTAATAAGTTAGCTTATTATGAAGTGAAAAATATCTCCCGAAAGTAATCCTACTCATTAGTGGGATTGGGATCTAATTATCATCGCGTGATAACCTAGATGGAATCCACTCTAGTTACCACACTCTAGAAGGTATGCAACACTAGCAATTTTCCTGTATATTTGAAACTCCCGATGTGGTTTTTGCCCAAAGCGTCATATGGTCTTGATAGAAACCAACGTACCATAAGTCGCAAGTCAAATTCAACCCGTCATTGTTCTGGATTAATTTAGACCCACCCGCATAAGCCCTTGAATAATTTAGATCCATCCGCATAAGCCCTTGATAGAAGCCAACGTGGTTATGCGAGACTGTCCTAACTAATCGCATCAAAATGCAACGGATAAGCAACATTTAGCTACCGTACACTATGCCTTAATAGAGACCAACGTACATAGCACGAATACTAACTGCTAATTATCCGAAATGACGGAGGGCTACGGCTGGGTTTTTGGCGAAAAACCCTTTAACCTAATGAACTTGATATTGTTGAAGGAACTGAGCAGTTTTGAAAAGGAGTGGTTTAGGCTTCGCTTTTGAAAACTGGTGGTTTTGAAGAAAACCAAGTATTCTATAGTAATATGAACTTTTTCTCAAGAGGTCACTCCACATGAAAAGATCTAGGTTCTTGCCTCCTCGAATGAGGTGCTGCATATTCCTAAAAGAATACCACTATGCAAAGCGAAAAAGTATAACTATAGTTTTTCGAAATTTATTCCAACAATATCTTTTTGGTTTCTTTTTCCTTGCATTAATCAAAATTAATATGGTCCCATCAATTAAATCCTATCACACCAGAAAAGAACAAAAATAAAATGTACGTATATGCCATCCGCATTCGCCACGGGGCCCCGTCATGCACCGTTAGGTTATTTAGCTACCGACAGAGCGGTGGCAGGACTGGTGCGGATGCAAAACATATACAATATCTACTAGTATATATATATATATATATATATATATCTATATATATATATATATAACCATTCGTCCCAGGCATGATATAGGCAACATCACAAAGTATTAATAAGCAACATGGAACAACGAATAATCTAGGAGCCCCAGATTTCATTTGAGCCGCAAATAAACCTCAACGTTCCCCGGTCGTATGGATAGCCTATGCAATAAAAAACGTAGACCCCTACGAGTGCGGCAAGTTACCCGCCAATCTCAGAAGTGAGGCAACCCCAATCAATGTAACGACTCTGTACAAAAATTTTTCTTCTTAAAGTACAGAAAGGAGTTTGCAAGCCTGAGCACAATTTAAAAGTTATTCTTGTTTAAGAACAGCAAGAAATCACTTGTACCTCATTGGTAAACCCTTGCACTGCTATAACATAGCCCCTGTGTTCGAATCCCATCAGCCACATATTATTTTTCCTGATTTTCTATTAAATTTTTTGGAAGCCTAAAAGTTTACACGTGCACTGCATACAAACTGAACAGTTAGGAAAAACAAACATGTGAAAAATGCTGTGTATACTGAAGTGAACACGTGGTAAAGATCCAACGGCATTTCTCTCACCAACGACCGGCGAGATGGAGCTTTGGGCCGGCGGCGACGGTCGTTCCGTAGGGAAAAGTCCCCGTGTTTTGCCCACAAAATCTTTGGCCTACCCCCATTACCCCTGCACTGTTTGTTTACTCTGAATTAAAACAGAGAATTCAATTTCACCTTTAAATCCAATTTAAATGCATTTTAATTCATTCTTTCAATTCCAAAACCCTAATTACACACTATAAATACAACTCCATACCTTAGCCTTTCCTCATTCTGAAATCTCTAGCTAAATTATCAAAAAAATTCTATGTACAAATGGAGTAGAAGTGGAGTTATCCCAAGACCAACATTCGGCGAGGAATCGAGCAAGTTCCAGCGACCCCGCGACGCCGCAATGATTAAGCTATCTTCTTCTACCTCTTTCCCACCCTTCTAGCTAGTAAGTCCCACTTCATTCTTCTCTTTCTACATAAACAGTTCTCTTTTTTAAAACATGTCGGTAAGTGGAGTTAACACCGACTTTTGATTCTAAAACCTTGAAATCACACTTTTTCTTAATCACTGTTCATCCATATTCTTAACATATGTTTATAACCATAAAACTAATAATTAGAAACAACTTTCACCCTAAATCATCATGTTAAATAACTTTAAATTGAGTTTTACACTTAAATACCATGAACTTTATATACGCCATTTTTTTTTATTGTTTTTCTTACTATTACCTCTAGAAAACTTCATGGGGTAATGACCTACCCCTCACATACACACATGTTTACATAGCACGATACTCTTGAAAACATATTTTTGTGGCAAATACAATATTTCATTAAAATACCATCGATTATAAAAGCCCGGTTTTCTTTTTAATTGTATTATTAAATTCTTTGCGATTATGCCTCTACAACCCATTTTGGGGAATCCACTATTGGATGGTGCAGATTATCGCACATTCTCGGGCTAGTAGAGCGAGATGCAGACCTCCTCACGGAGTATTTGGTCTCGAAAGATTTTTCATACAATTTTTAAGAAAAATGAGATTTTTTAATTAATAATAAAATTAATTTTTAATATTATATAAATATTATCAAACCACATATTTTCAAGTTATAATAAAATTCTATATTTTTCTAAAAAATAAAAGAAAGACAGGTTTCACTAAAATACCATCAAGTATCAATACAAGACAAGTATTACACTAAAATACCTTGAACTATTCAAGCTATGTAAATATTCACTAATATACCTCACTCTTTAAAATTCACATCCATGAAAACCCTAAAGAACATAAATAATTACTCGAGATTTATTTTGAAAGTATATAAATATTTTTCATAAAACCCCTTTGAGTTATATAAAATTACATTAAGGACCTTAGTAAGTATAGGTTTAAGCGGGATCAATTCTCTTGAGCCTCAGGGAGCCGAAGAAAGTGAGTGATTTCTTATTTAAGGTAAAAAAATAACTTAACGGAGTTATCAATGTCATGGAAAAAGACACAAATCCTGCAGTCCATGTGCAGCAGTTACCGATAACACCCGAATATAATCCAGGATCCAAATCTGTTTTAAAGTGTCTAACTCAATCTGAGTCTAAGTCTAATCTGAATCCAATTCAAATATGAATCCAATATACCAAACAGGAATACTTGAAACTGAACCAGAATACCAGAACAATATCAACATGCAAATATGACTTGACTTGACCGAACCATAGCTATATC
Source organism: Agapanthus africanus (assembly GCA_030015575.1). Classification (NCBI taxonomy): domain Eukaryota; kingdom Viridiplantae; phylum Streptophyta; class Magnoliopsida; order Asparagales; family Amaryllidaceae; genus Agapanthus; species Agapanthus africanus. Next base: position 3,747,855 of record CM057349.1, on the reverse strand, counting down.
TTGACTTGACTACCTGACTACTTGATACATCCTGAACCTGATTACATGAACAAATTTATCCATGGTCTCGGCAAGTCTGATAACTACAATCAATACAATATACATTACGAGGTTTAACGGGATAGACTGGTATGGAATGTATTAGAAGTGGAACGAGATGGTCACTAAAAGACACCTACCTGAATATCCTTTGCTGTTCTCCCATAGGTTTTGACGGGGCCTTGTAGTACGGGTTACCATAGTCCACGGAGCAAGTTGGACTCCTCTCGTATATACTGATACCTTCTGTACCAAGCTACAAACAACTACGTTAGTATAGCAAATATATACCTATACAAATTACTAGTCATATACTCTTTACTTGTCTTATTCTATTCTATTCTACTATTACTTTTAGGACTTACCGAGCGCTAGTTCGCTGACGACATTCCTTCTATTTTTTTCTTTGGAATGTTCTCAGGAGGACTAGACCGTCAAGAGACCGAGCCCAGCCAGGACGATTTGGACCAGTTCATAGAGCAGCCAGACTTCTAGCTTTTACTTGTACTTATTTCAGTTCATATGCCACTGTTTAGGCATTGCTTTCTATCTTTGTACATTTCCTTTTCAAATCAGTTGTAATGTAAAGAATGAAAGTAAATAAAAAGTTGTTGTTACATTATAGCTCTTGTCATTTCTTGTTCATTTTATATATATATATTGCTTATTTACGCTTAGCGTGTTTACTTCTGAGTAAATACGTCGCGTTCCCGTCACGTCTACTTCTCCGTACACTGGAAAGCAGGGCGTGACAATTAACAAAGTGAATGGGCCACCCAACAATTCACAAGATCCGGTAACTTGAGCACCCCCTTCGTGGTTCATCCTATACACCCTACAAGTGCGGCGAATAGCCCGCCAATTTTAGAGTAAATCCCCCTCCATCTCAACGCAATGAGATGCGTGCCCGTTTCCCTCTAGAACCCGGCTATTCGAGCACTCCTCCGCGGGGTAACCCTAGTATAAAAAAGAAAAAATATATATACAAACGGTGACATCGAGCTCAACCCGGCCGTGCCCCAATAAAAGAATATACAAACTGGCAGAAACGACAGTCCACATGTCGGACACTCGCCCCGTAATAATGAATATACAAATGAATCAACACTGTATATCTACCATTGCATTCTAGGCTATCCACCACAACAATTCATCCATAACATCGGTACAACACAGAACATCAACGTGAATATCATATTCGTAAACCTGTCTGATTGTACATATAGCAACCAGTCGGATTATACCGCGCTATGATATTCACGATCGCAGAAACAAATTCTTAGAAAGACACAAATTTAAAAATTCAATCGATTAAAACTTTCCGTATTGGCCCCAACTACAATCCAGTACACAAAAACATCTGGACCAAAACCAAATATTCCAAAAATCATATTTTCATGTATTAGAACCCCAGAAAAAATGGGCACTGTAGCCAAAATTGGACCGCGGTTCAACAGCCAAATGGTGCATTTGGCTTCTGTTCCACAGTCGAATTTTGGGTTTAGCTGCCCAAATTTTTTTCTTAGCTCTAATTTTGCCTGCACACAATTTTAATGCAACCAGAAATATTTTTTGAATTACTTTAAAATTCGAACAACAAGTAAGGATTTCGAAATGTGATTCGGAAAATTCTATCGATCGAAACTCTAAATAACTGCAAACTAGTCAAGTTAAGGTTTATGGAGTCGCTTTGATACCATGTTGGTGAGTTGTGCTCACTCTATATCGAAGTAGTGAGGCGGAATGCACAAAAATTAAATTTTTAAGCAAGCACAACCAACTTAACCCAAGTGATCAAATCCTAACTAGCAAACTACAAGAGATCTATCTACTATGAGAGAAGGTTATACCGATAGACACGTGTCCTTCGGGTCTTCACTCCTCTTCTTAAACTCTTCGATGTATCCTAGATCAAGCTTGCTTGATGGCCTTCTTGATCCTACATGATCCACCCGAGAGTATTTAATCCAAGCTTAGCTTCACAAATGAAGCAGCTTAGTAACCTAGTTTGCTAATCTAGGTTGCTAAGATAATATAGTAAGTGTTTAGTAGTAGTTTTCTATCTCAAATTCTTTGATTCTCAACACATGAGAATGGTAAGTATTTTCTCAAGAGAATGAACTCAAGAAGATGAAGAGAAGAGAGCAAGTGAAAAAAACCATGACAAGAAGAATGGCTAAGTCTTTTTATGAAGCATTTTTCTTTTCTTTTAAAATCACAACCATACTCCAATAATATTTGCAATAAATACAAAGCCATGCTTCATGTCATCTCATTCTTTTCCACTTCATTTTCTATTTTCAACAAAATAGAAAAATGCATGATGAGGTGTTATCTTCTAGAAGCTATTTTGTATAAATACAAAATACTTTCTACCGTATATATACATACCCGTATTCGTACCAAAATACGAATACCCAAGAGATAGAATAATACTACTAGTATAATGCTAGTATTAAATCAATATCTGATTTAACAAACCGGCTTAATCTTAAGCCCGCTAGTATTATCAACCGTCCGATCGAAAAACTGGATAACACTATGTCACGCCCCGCTTCCCAGTGTACGGAAACTGTGACGTGGCGGGCTTCAACGTATATACTAAGAAATAAATACGTTAAGCTTAATTAAGCAATATATATATATATATATATATATATATATAATGCACAAGAATGACAAGTGATATAAAATAAACATCAACTTTTATTTATATTCATCTTTACATACAACTGTTTTTGAAAAGGAAAGATACAATGAAATAAACAGTGCCTAAATAGTGGCATACAAAATAAAATAAGTATAAGATGAGCTAGTAGTCCGGCTGAGCGGTGAGCTGCTCCAAGTCCTCCTGACCAGGCTCGATCTCCTGAGAGTCCGGTCTTTCTGACGAACATTCCAAAGAAACATAGATAGGAATTTCGTTAGCAAACTAGCGCTCGGTAAGTCCCAAAAGAAGGAATGGAATATAATAAGTAATGTGAAATGAATCTGGTAAGTTGTACAAGTATATGCTTGTTATTCTAACGTAGTTGTTTGTAACTTGGTACAGAAGATATTTGTGCATACAAGAGGAGTCCATCTTACCCCGTGGACTATGGTAATATGTAGTATAAGGCCCCGTCAAAACCTACGGGATAACGACATGAGAGTTCATATAAATGTCTTTTAAGTGACCATCTCATGCCACGCTATACGTTCCGTACCAATCTACCCCGTTATCCCCACGTAATGTATTGTATATGTTATATTTATGAGTCTTGCTGAAACCATGGATACAAGTTGTTCAAGTAGTCAGGTTCAAGATGTAATTATGTATTCAAGAAGTCATGTCAAGTTATAACCATGGTTCAGTCATGTCAAGTCAAGTATTACATGTTTGGTATTGATGTTTGGATTCAGGTATTCAGGTTCATGTTCAAGTATTCATGTTAGGCTTTGGATTCATGTTCCAATTGGAATATGATTTGAGTTTGGATTCTGGTTTTGAATTAGATTCAGACTTGAGTCTGACACTTGTAGCTGATTTAGATCCTGAATTAGGTTCGGGAGTCATTGGTAACTGCTGCATATGGACGGCAGGATTTGTATATTTTTCCAAGACAATTACCATTGATAACTCCATTAAGTTTTCTACCTTAAATAGGCAATCACTCACTTTCTCCGGCTCCCTGGGGCTCAAGAGAATTGATCCTGCTTAAACCTATATTTACTAAAGTCCTTAAATATTGTTTTATATAACTTGAGGGAGTTTTATGAAAAATATTTTTAATAAAATTTCAAAATAAATCTTGAGTATTTATTTATATTATTTAGGGTTTTCATGGATGTGATTTTAAGGATTTAAGGCATTTTAGTGATAATTACACAGCTTGGAAAGTTCATGGTATTTTATTGTAAAACTTGTCTTTTGTTGGTATCTTGATGGTATTTTGGTGAAACTTATAATTCTTTCATTTAAAAAAATGTAGGTTTATTATATTTTAAAAATATATGTATTTGTAATTTTTATATAATTATTAAAAATTAAATTTTTATTTAAGTAGAAAAAATGCGTTTTTCTTAAAAACCGTATTTAAAACCTTTCGAGACCGAATGCTCCGTGAGGAGGTCTGTATCTCGCTCTACTATCCCAAGCATGTAGGATAATCCGTACCATCCAACAGCGGGTCCTCTAAAGAGGGTTGTAGAGGCATATTCGCAAAGAAATTAAGAATACTTATTTAAGAGAAAACCGTTTTTAAAGTGAGTGGTATTTTAATATAATATTTTCTTTGTAACCAAAATTCACACAAAGATATCGTGCTATGGAATAAGAGTGTATATGAGGAGTAGGTCGTTACCCCGTGAAGTTTTCCTAAGTTATGTTTAAGAAATACTAAAAGTGGTGATATTTAGAGTTCATGGTATTTTAATGAAAAACTTAAGCTAAAGTTATTTTGCATGGAATTCTAAGTTAAAATTTATTCTAAATATTTATAATTAAGATTACAAGTATTGTGTGAAATTTTAATGAACAATATGTAAGAAAAATGGGAGTTTTTAGGGTTTAGAAGATAGATATCGGTATTAACTTTACTTACCGATATTCGTTTTAAAATGAATTTTTGAAGAAGTGGAAGGAAGATTGGAAGGTACTTACAAGGTAGTTAGGTCAAAGAAAGGTTGAAGAAAGAGAGTTGAATTTCGTGGCGTCGTGGGATCGCCGGAATTTTCTTCGATTCTCGCCAGAAGTTGATCGCTTGCTAACTTCTCTTTTACTCCACTTGTACTTAAAATTTTTTGAGAGTTTTGGTTAGAATTTTCAGAATGATATTGAGCCAAAGGGTGGGGTGATATTTATAGTGTAGAATTAGGGTTTTAGAATTAAAATGATGAATTAAAATGCATTAAAATTTGGTTTAATGGTGAAATGAAGGGTCTCTGTTTGATTGCAGAGCAATCAAACAGTGCAGGGGTGTTAAGGGTAGGGGAAGAGTCGAGTGTACAAAACCCGGGCATCATTTGCTACGGTTCACCCATCGGTACCGGCCCAATCCTCATATCCGCCGGCCGATCTAGGGCTTCAAGCCTCTGGATTGATGCTATGTGTACTACTCAGTGTTTAAACCCTTTTGCACATTTCTGACTTTTCATTTTTATGTGTATTGCACGTGTAAACTTTTGGGTTTCCAAAAAGTTAAAAGAAAAATTCAGAAAAAATAATGTGTCTGATGGGATTCGAACATAGGGGCTACGTCACAGCAGTGCAAGGGTTTTACTAGTGAGCTACAAGTTGTTTCTTGCTGTTATTTAACAAAATTTACTTATAACTCAATCTCAGGCTGTATAACTCATTTTCTGTACATTAAACTGGAAAATTCCATACAGTAAATTCAGAGTCGTTACATTCTACCCTCATTATAAAAATTTCGTTCTCGAAATTTACATTTACATAAGGACTAATTTACAAATAAGTAAGGGTGTTTTGCATGTATGTCTTCTTCTCGTTCCTACGTTGATTCTCCTAGCGAATCTTTTCTCCACATCACTCGGACCAAGTTTACTTCCTTGTTCTGCAATGTCTTCATCTTTCGATCCAGGATCTCAACGGGTTGTTACCCACAAGTTAGGTCGGTCTGGAATGTGAGCTTTGAGTGATCAAGAATGTGGCTGGGGTCGTTCACATATCTTCATATCTGGGATATGTGGAACACGTTGTGCACTCTTTCCAATGAGGGTTGTGGTGCTAAATGGTATACCACTTCTCTAATTCGTTCGAGAATGTCGAACGGTCCTATGTATCCGGGACTGAGGTTACCCCTCTTACCAAATCGGATCATTTCTCTGTTTGGAGAGATCTTTAAGAAAACATGGTTTCCAGGTTGGAACTCCAGATGTCGACACTTTGCATCAGCCCAACACTTCTGTCAGTCTTGGGCTATGCGCATTCTTTTCCTGATCATGCGAACTACGTCCATAGTTGCCATGATCATCTCTGGTCCAAGGAGTTCACGATCTCCAACATCGTCCCAACTTAGTAATGAACGATACTTACTTCCTTAGAGTGCTGCAAATGGTGCCATTCCAATGCTTGCCTGATAGCTGTTGTTGTATGAAAACTCCACAAGGTGTAGGTGATCTTCCCACGAACCTCCGAAGTCTAGCATGTCCTCTAAAATCTGAATTGTTCACTCGGACTGTCTTTCCATTTGTGGATGGTAAGCCATACTGAAGTTCAGACTCGTTCCCAGGCTAGCTTGCAGACTCTACCAAAACTGTGATCAGAACCTGGTATCACGATCGGAGACGATGCAAACTGGTACTCCATGTAATCTCACGATCTCTTGCATGAGTTCATGGGTATAAAAAATAGTACATCTTGAGGTTAAATCTTACTTTAGATTCATGCTTACCTCCATATACTTCTTTGCCAACGTCTCGGTAGATTGGCCAACTCGAAAGGGAATAAAGTGAGCCGACTTGGTGAGTCGATCCACAATAACCTATACTGTGTCGTTACCCTTCGTGCTGTGAGGGAGAGCAGTCATGAAGTCCATGGTAATGTCTGCCATTTCCATTCTGGGATTGGTGACGGCTGAAGTAGACCAGCAGTTCTGTGATATTCAGCCTTTACTTGTTGACACACTAAACACTTGGCTACAATTCTGGCTACTTCGTAATTCATTCCATGCCACCAGTAGTGTTGCCGTAGATCCTTGTACATCTTTGTACCTCCGGGGTGTACTGAGTACGGAGAGCTGTGAGCTTCTTTCATCAACTCTTCTCAAACAGGACCGTGTGGTATACATAATCGACTTTCATATCTCAAGGATCCATCTCCGTAGATGATGAAGTCAGTTCGAAGTCCACTTTCTACTTGTTTTCGGATCTTTTGTAGCTTGGCATCATTTGCTTGAGCTGTTTTGATCTGATTGACAATAGTCGACTGGACTTGTAAATTCATCAAATACGAAGAGTTACTTAGTATAACTACTTCGATCGCCAATCCATGCAATTCTTGCTATAGATTCCACTGAGCGGTGAGATTCATTGCTAATGGCTGGCGGCTAAGTGCATCAGGAACTACATTCACCTTCCCTGGATGATACTGTAGGTTGATGTCGAAGTCCGCCATGAGTTCTAGCCATTTTCTCTACCGCATGTTTATTTCTCTCTGAGTAAATACATACTTCAGACTCTTGTGATCAGTGTATATATCCACTCATTCTCCCAAAAGACAGTGGCGCCAAATCTTAAGTGCAAAGATAACGGCTGCCAACTCCAGATCATGTGTTGGATAGTTGCGCTCATGAACTTTCAGCTGTCTTGATGCAAAAGCCACAAATTTTCCATGCAGGTGTAGAACACATCCTAATCCTTTACCGGACGCATCACAATGTACGGCGAATCCTCCAGATTGATCCAGTATTACAAGGATAGGAGCTAAAGTTAATCCTGACTTAAGTTCTACAAAAGCGTTTTCACATACTTCTGACCGCACGAATGCTTCATCTTTACGTGTGAGCTTGGTCCGGGATGCTGCAATCTTCAAAAATCTTCAATGAATCTTCGGTAGTATCCTGCTAACCCAAAAAATTTCGTATATCTTTCACCATATTTGGTGTTAGTCATTCACTGACAGCTGACACCTTATAGCTGGATCTACTGAGATTCCTTCGCCTGAAACGATATGTCCGAGAAATCCGACTTGATCTAGTCAAAATTGACACTTGTTGTACTTGGCATAGAGTTAATGTTGTCGCAATGTCTTCAGGACAATCCGTAAATGCTCGGCGTGTTCTTTCCGATCCTTTGAATACACCAGGACGTCGTCGATGACGATGACAACGAACCTGTCTAAGTACTCTCGGAAAACTTGGTTCATCAGATTCATGGATATAGCAGGTGCATTGGTCACGCCAAATGGCATTACGAGATATTCATAATGATTATATCGAGTCCTGAGCGCTGTCTTCGGAATTTCGGACTCTTTGACCTTCACCTGGTGATAACCCGAACGAAGATCTAGCTTCGAAAATACACAAGACCCACTTAGCTGATCGAAAAGATTATCGATACGCGGTAGTGGATACTTGTTCTTGATCGTTACTTCGTTCAGAGCTCGATAATCTACACACATCCTGTATGAACATTCTTTCTTATTTACGAGTAAAACTGGAGATCCCCAACTTGAAATACTAGGACGAATCCTACCTTTCTTCAGGAGTTCGTTCAACTGAGTACGGATCTCCTTCAATCCTTCTAGACTTAACCGGTATGGAGCTTTGATTACCGGTTGTGCACCAGGTATTAAGTCAATGCTGAATTCAAGAGCTCGATAGGGAGGCAAACCTATTATATCTTCGGGGAACACATCCTCGAACCCTCGAACTACCTCTGGATTTTCTTCTTCCGCCGGTAGAGTAAACACTTCTGCATTCTTTGGTTTAGCACATAAGATTCCTGGCTCCAAAATTCTATCTCCACTCTTGAAGTAGAAGAGTGGGTGATCTGGTATCTCAAATACTACCCTCTTTTGACGGCAGTCAATTGTAGCATAGAAAACTCCCAGCCAGTCCATTCCTCACACAACATCGAAATTTGGGATGTCCAGTACTTTGAAATTCGCGTAGAATTCTCTTCCGCAAACTACAATTGGACACTGATCAAATCCTATAGTTTCCTTCAATACTCCATTCCCGGAACTGACATTCCATTTTGAAATGAGCGGCTTTACGGGAATCACATGCGTTCTGACGAATCGTTGCGACATGAAGTAGTGTGACGCTCCAGTGTCGAACAGTGTGAATGCCGGAAGGGTGGTTACTAGTATAGTACCTAAGTTGTGTAAGTTTGGTTTTAGATACAGGAAAAATATAGTGATATACAAGGATTGAAAAGATGTGAAAGGATTGGGAATTACCAGTGATTACTTGGCCAGTGGCTTCAGCTTCCTCAACTGACATTATGAAAGCCTGACGTCTGGGTACATTCCTCCTTGCTGGAGGCACATTCCTCTTTTCTTGGTGCATGTTTCTCTACCCTTGAGGCATGTTCCTCTGTGCCTGATGGAATTGACGAGAAGGCTGTGCAGGAGGTCCATATGGAAGTGGAGCATGGAAAGTTAGACGAGGTGCAGGAGCCTGAATGGCTGGCCGCTATGGAATCGTGATTGCGGGTCTAGGTGCTGGATCTGGGTTGAGTCGATATGGACATGCTCCTATGGCGTGAGTGGATGCGACACAAACCAAACACAGGCCATTTGCATGCCTGCAGTCCTTCGCCAGGTATCCATTCCTCTTGCAGTAGAAACAAAAGTCTGGACTGGGCCGGTTAAATGTTCCTTCTGGTCTCCTGGGTGCAAAAGTTGGCCTGGAAGAGGCTCCTCCTGTCATCTGTGTGGCAGGGTGTTTCATACCGGCAGTCTGAGGTTTACCCTTCTTCTTCACCACTGCCTCATAGCGTCGGGCAGCCTTTAGAGCGAGATCATGGGTTGGGATATCCCTTGTAGCGAGCGCAGCTTGGATTTCCGGGTCTAACCCTTGCTGAAATCTTCGTGCCCGGATCTCAGCAGTAGGAATCAAGTGTGCCGCGAACCTGTTACGGTCTTGTTTTAGCAGTATAATAAGTGATATCAGAAAATTGAATTTGAGACAATTCTTACCTGCTAAGCATGGTGAACTCAGCATCGTATTCATCTACAGACTTGCTCCACACCGAGCCTTGTTGTAAGTGAATGAATTATTGTTCCATGTCGAAACGGGCAGTCTCAGAGAAGTATTTCGCATCGAACATATCGCGAAACGTCTTCCATTCGATAGGTTGGGTGAGACGGCTTTCTTCAGCCTTCCACTAGACTATGGCGTTGTTTGTTAGTTGCAGCTTCACAAACCACACCCAAGCAATCTCTGGCACTTATGCTACTGCCGGATCATCTTCTATCGACCGAGCCCATTCTTCTTCCTTCAGTAAGCTCTCTTTTCCTGAGAAATGTTTTGGGTGCAGTGCCCGGAATTGGTTGACTCCGGGTGCCTCGAATTCTGGGCGGTGCATGAGGATAGCAATCTTCTGCTGCTGACCCTCCAAGAGGCTCTTGATTACCTCAAGCAGTACCGTTTGCTCATTGATGTGAGCTGCAACGGTAGGTGGTGGTGATAGAGTAGGCGGTAGAGTGTTTCCATTGACGTTCGTGTTTGTATTGTTGGGAGAGTCCATGACATTGATAGAAAAAGAACTGTTAGGATAGATTCAAGGAATTTAAAATGTAAGAAATGTATAGTTGTTTATTCTTATAATTCTTGTGATATATTGCTTAAGACTTCATGCAGAACTGATCTGCATGGGCCGCCAACAAAATCTGTCACGCCCCGCTTCCCAGTGTACGAAAATGGTGACATGGCAGGCCGCAACGTATTTACTAAGAAATGAATACGTTAAGCATAATTAAGAAATATATAAACAAAATCTGTCATGCCCCGCTTCCCAGTGTACGTAAATGGTGATGTGGCAGGCCGCAACGTATTTAATAAGAAATGAATACGTTAAGCATAATTAAGAAATATATATATATATATATATATATATATATATATATAAAGATAGATAGATAGATATAATGCAAAAGAATGACAAGTGATATAAAATAAATAGCAACCTTTATTTACATTCATCTTTACATACACCTGTTTTTAAAAAGGAAAGATATAATGAAATAAACAGTGCCTAAATAGTGGCATACAAAATAAAATAAGTACAAGATGAGCTAGTAGTCCGACTGAGCGGTGAGCTGCTTCAAGTCCTCCTGGTTAGGCTCGATCTCCTGAGAGTCCAGTCCTCTTGACGAACATTCCAAAGAAAGAAATAGACAGGAATATCATCAGCGAACTAGCGCTCGGTAAGTCCTTAAAGAAGGAATGGAATATAACAAGTAATGTGAAATGAATCTGATAAGTTGTATAGGTATATGCTTGTTATTCTAACGTAGTTGTTTGTAGCTTGGTACAGAAGGTATTTGTGTATACGAGAGAAGTCCATCTTACCCCGTGGACTATGGTAACATGTAGTACAAGGCCCTGTCAAAACCCACGGGACAACCGCACGAAAGTTCATGTAGGTGTCTTTTAAGTGACCATCTTGTGCCACGCTATACGTTCCATACCAATCTACCCCGTTATCCCCACGTAATGTATTGTATAGGTTATATTTACGAGTCTTGCCGAAACCATGGATACAAGTTGTTCAAGTAGTCAAGTTCAGGATGTAATCATGTATTCAAGAAGTCATGTCAAGTTATAACCATGGTTCAGTCATGTCAAGTCAAGTATTACATGTTTGGTATTGATGTTTGGATTCAGGTATTCAGGTTCATGTTCAAGTATTCATGTTAGGCTTTGGATTCATGTTTGAATTGGACTCTGATTTGAGTTTGGATTCGGGTTTTAATTAGACTCAAACTTGAGTTAGACACTTGTAATTGATTTAGATCCTGATTAGGTACGGGAGTCATCGGTAACTGCTGCATATGGACGGCAGGATTTGTGTCTTTTTCCAAGACAATTACTATTGATAACTCCGTTAAGTTTTCTACCTTAAATAGGGAAGCACTCATTTTCTTCGGCTCCCTGGGGCTCAAGAGAATTGATCCCGCTTAAACCTATATTTACTAAAGTCCTTAAATATTGTTTTATATAACTCGAGGGGGTTTTACCAAAATATTTTTAATAAAATTTAAAAATAAACCTCGAGATTTTATTTATATTATTTAGGGTTTTCATGGATGTGAATTTTAAGGATTTGAAGTATTTTAGAGATAATTACATAACTTGGAAAGTTCATGGTATTTTATTGTAAAAATTATCTTTTGTTGGTATCTTAATAGTATTTTGGAAAGTTCATGATAGACATAAGCTACTTGCCCACTATGCTTCCACTGCTCCCACTGACTGCAACAACCTTCTAGAAGAGTCATATACACGTGCACTTTTAAAACTAATTTAGAACGACGTTATACTCATCCTCCTGCCAGATCTTGTTAGTTGTATGTATGCCCTAAAGGCCATTATTATACATATGATGTATATTATAGTGGATTCTTAGACATATATAGAGAGGAATTTCTTGCTCGACATGATAGTATGCTATCTGGTTGCCCTTTATCTTAACATGTATACTTTTCTCTTGATACTGTCTCATGGTTTCATGTTGGTAAAGCCCTTAGGATGTGTACTTGACTACCAGGATTATGATGCAGATCATACTAGTGGGGCCATGGTAGTCCATAAGTTCATCGTTTAATGTTCCTAGTCGAGGGTGTATCGAGACGGGGCGTCGATATACCAGAGTAGACTAGCGTATACGCTTCTCGACCCATTTGATGGGTGATGGATGATCCTATATCCATTGGTGTTTGACATCAGAGATGGTATACGGGTGCTCAGTGGAGACTGGGTACACTGGATGGACTCGCTGAGAACTCCTAGATGGTATTATACCTGACGTCAGATAGCAGTTCTCTGGTGACATCGGTACAGGTTCGTCTGTAGACCCGAGATCGTCATACAGTCCTGTATGATTCCCACTGTGCTTTGATTTCCACCTTACCACGTTCAAGAGGACTTGCAAGATGGTGGTTTTTGGGTACAGTCCCGAGTCACATGGAGGCAATGAGCGATAGGAGGGGATTTCGTCTCTCCCGGTATTGGGGGTAGATGTCGTGCAGTGCTCGATTGGCTATAACTGGAAGTCCCTGGCCAGGGCTGATTTAGAGATTTACTAATAAGTGTTATCAGCAGTTTCTCGACCCGTTATGAGCCTCGTATCGGCATAACTTATCGAGTTATTAGGGTCTGATGTTTACCACCCCTAGACTTGATATGCGACATCTTAGACGAAGAGACCGGACTGTATGGTAGTGTTATTGACAGGTTTTACAGGAGCTAGAGCGGGCTTGCTTGTTGATCTTCTGATCGCTCAATACCCGGGTAGCCGTTACGTCCAGCTAGTACTGCAGATGGCTTGTGGGTGTTTGATGTGATAATTACCTACTGCCGGCGTATTGACGAGTCTTTAGAGTCCTACATAGAAGTTTTACTGGCTCAGGCGAAACGAAGTAGGAGCACATATGTGATATGTGCGGGACCGAGAATAATACGAGTATGTGATACCTTATTCTATTCTCGCGATATTTGTATCGGTCTGTTATATGTGATATAGCCGGGTTATCGAATCAAGTGTTGATTCAATAAGATGGTACATATAATATTAGTCGGTTATATGTGATATAATCAGATTATTAAATCAAGTGTTGATTTTATACTTTAGTGTATAATTGTATATTTGATATACTAGTTTACATTAACTAATATTAGCTCACTTAAGCATTTATTTTCTCATACGTGCACACTTAGTATATATGTGATATATATTAATTGCGTTTTCTTTTGTGTCATGGTTGTTGATACACACTACATGGGTGTATGAGACTTACACCATACTAATTATAATGTGGGGTTCAAATATTTAAAGTAAATCCAAATTAGTGGATAATTGCTCATATGCATGAAGCTTGTACAAGCTTATGGATGCATTGACTTTGTCCACTCATTTTGTTTTACTTAAGATATTTATTAACCTAACTATTATAATTTAACCATGGTTATCTCTCTACATGAGTTAGTATATGATACAAACTCACCCATGCTTGATTCTCTCACCTCATGAGTTCATTCTCATCTCTTTACTTCATCTTCTTCATCCTTGAGAAAAAAGCTTGCTAGCTTTTTCCAAAGTGAGAAAATATTGTGAGAAAAATAAAACTAAAGTGAGCTCACTTCCTAATTCATCATCCTCTACTAGATTAGCACTTTAGTAAAGGGTGTTAGCTTCACTAATATTTCATTAGTGAAGTAGTAGCTTGAGTCAGTGTCTTCTCGACGTAGATCATTTTCGGCCTCGAAAACTTCAAGCAAGATCGTTCCTTTCATCTTGAGAAACCATGCAAGAGTCCGGGAGTTCCATGATCGCAGCGAAGGAACCACTCCAAGGAGCCATTGAAGTGAAGGACTGGTCTACAAAGGTTGTATTCCGTTATCACTTAGAAGAAAAGATGTTTACTTTATAGTTTAGCTCCTAAAACTCTAGTTAGATCCTTGGTTAGGGTTGTTTGGCACACTAAATTTTTAAATATAGCATGTTTGATGCCTTGTGAAACCTTGTGGTTATGCCAAAGAAACCTACAGTGGTATCAGAGCCTTGGTAGAGCATTAGGAATTGTCTAGGCGAAGTTAGAAGTTCGAACGAACTCCAAAAACCCGATATCGCCCGCTTTCTGGAAATTTTTCAAAATGTTGGATTTTTTCACATTAAAAATCCCCAGAAAATCATGCAGGCAATTTTATGGACTCTCTAGAAGAACGACACCCAATCTTGACAACATGACCGCGGAACTGCGGCCAAATATCCTACTTTGCGGCGGTTTCGCAGCTCCATGTGTGAGACACGGGTCGGCCCTACTACGGTTGGTTCATGTGTACTGGGGTATGTTTCTGGGTATTTTTAATACTGCTCAAGTGTTAAGCTTTCTGGGGAATTTTGGGAATTCGTTAATTCGATCGAAAGGTTTAACATCGTCTAGCTATTTGTAGAATGTGATACAATATGTGGAATTCATATAGTTAGGCATGAAATCCGAAGTATGTGATATTTTTGGTTTATGATGTCTAAGGTTATTATGGATTCCAAATGTTGTAGTTTGACATTTTCTTTTCTGCGACCGTAAGTGTAATATGTGGTGTATTGCCGGTTTTGTTGCTATATATCAATGACAATTGGGATTCGCATATTTACTTACGTTGATGACATGTGATGTTATGTGTTGCTGTGATATGTTATATTGGATCGTCGCGTTTTGAATAGCCAGGGGTTTTATGTGAGATGAGAGTTTTTATTTTCATTCCTGTAAAATTTAATGTATGTAATATTCATTTATTGGGGCACTTCCGGGTTGGGGAAGATGTCACCGTTGTTGTATATTATTTACTTTTCCGGATTAGGATAGACCCAAGGAGAGTCGAGTACGGGTCTCCTAACTCTAGAATTGGTAGGGTTGCTTGCCGCTCTCGTAGGGGTCTAGGGATGTGGGTTTGGCTATTCATCGCGACCGTGAAATCCGTGTTTTATACAGGCTCAAAATAAAAGACGGACCTCCTAGTATATCCAATATTTCATATGTTTCTTCTACTGCTCTGTGATGTGATCATTGTGGATTCTGAGACGAATGGATATACATTATATATGAGATATATAGTAGACGTTGCTTATGTTTTGCACCCGCGCTAGTCCCGTCCCGGTATGCCGTTAGTTAAGTAACCTAACGTGCATAACAGGACACTGTGGCGAATGCGGATGGCATAAGCGTACGTTGTATTTTCGTTTCTTAGGTGATGCTTAGGAAGCTTAAATGACGGGACTTCATTAATGAGATTAATGAAAAGAAAGAAACCTAAAAGATATTGTGGAATCAAATTTTCAAAAAGGGTAGCTACAGTATTTGCTTTGCATAGTGATATATGTGATATATCCTGCACCTTATTCGATAAGGAAAGAGCCGAGATCCCTTTACCGGGAGTGATCTATTTAGCAATAACTGGCAGATGCTACAACACGTGGTTTGTCTTTTGATTGCTTTTGGAGTATTTTCTTTGGATAGTGATATATGTGATATATCTTGCACCTTATTCGACAGGGAAAGAGCCGAGATCTCTTTACCGGGAGTGACCTCTTTAGCGAAACTAGGAAAAGCCTCAAAAACACTTATTTTCAAAATCACTCGATTCCGCAACGATATCAAGTTCATTACGCAAGAGGTTTTCTGAAAAATCTGACGTAGCCCTCCGTCATTTCAGATAAGGACAATTTAGTATTCGTACTGCGTTTGTTGGTCTTTGTCAAGGCGTAGTGTGCGGTAACTGAATGGTGCTTATCTGCTTATGCATGTGATGCAGATTAGATTAGAGTAGTCGTACGACCTTGTTGGCCTTTGTCAAGGGTCGTGCGGGTGGGTTTAATTCAATCAGGAAATGACGGGTTGAACTTGACTAGCATCCTATGAATTGTTGGCCTTTATCAAGGTCATAGGGGGCTAGGGGTAAATTATTATCGGGAATTTCAGGTGTTGAAATTTGCAATGAGATTGCATACCTTCTATGAGATAGTTGGATCCCGATACCCACTGCGAGTAAGAGTTACTCCTGGGAGAGTTTTACACAAGACAATTAGTCGATCAAGTAGGTGTCTAGAAAGGTATTTATGGGATTATTCCTATGGGAAAACAAGGTTTATTTTAATTAGGTCCGTGCGAAAGCACGGGGAACCTCCCTCAAAGTACCAACACTGGCCTGGTTGAAAGATTGGCGAAATTGTAGGGTGTAATTAATCTCGGCTAGTCTTTCCTTTTAGGGTTTGAAGGAAGATTTGATAAAAATAGTGGAGCCATCCTGATTAGATAAAATAATAACCAATCTGATCTTGCAAGAGCATACGCTAAAGTGTTTTCTTCTCTCTCTCTCTCTCCAGGTAGCGACCATGTCACGTCTTAATCAAGATAATAATATGGATGTATTGACCGAACCTGCATGTTATACTGTGCAGGAGAACGTTGGTTCTGTTCTTTCTTATAATTGTTATAAGACTGAATAGGGAATAGGGACATATCCGGATTCTCATGCCGCCCAAACGAAGAATAAGCATGCTGATGCATCTTCTTCGGGTGTGTTAGTTATTGAAAACTGTTTCTCAGTTCACTCTACATCCTGGGTATTAGATACCGGATCGGGATCCCACATATGTAATATGTTACATGGGCTAAGGAAAGGTAGAGAACTGGTACTGGATGATCATTCCGTAAGAGTAGGGAATGGTGCAAATGTTGCAGCCAAAACAGTTGGCGAATATCACCTTATATTACCAAATGGTAATACATTGATTCTGAACGAATGCTATTACATTCCGACCCTAATATGCAATCTTATATCAGTTTCTTTATTAAGTAAAGAAGGATATAATTTTGTAGTACAGGATAATGTTATGAATATCTTCCTGAATCAAAAGTTGATTGGATCAGGCTCGTTAATTAATGGCATGTACGTTCTAAATCAAACCACGGTTCTTAACATACAAAACACACATAAAAGGAAGAGTTCAGAAATGAACGAATTCTTCTTGTGGCATTGTAGACTAGGTCATATCAATGCGACACGACTATCTAAGTTACATAAGGATGGATATTTGAATCCGTTCGAATTTTCATCTTATGACACTTGCCAGTCATGTCTCAAAGGAAAAATGACCAAAACTCCGTTTACAGGACACGGAGAAAGAGCTGGCGAGCTCTTAGGACTGATACATAGTGATGTATGTGGTCCTATGTCTACACATACCAGGAATGGTTCTTCGTACTTCATTACATTCACTGACGATCTCTCAAGATACGGACATGTGTTCCTGATGAAATACAAGTCTGAAACTTTTGAGAAATTCAAGGAATATAAATCCGAAGTCGAGAACCAAACGGGTAAAAGTATTAAAATCCTTCGATCTGATCGAGGAGGTGAATACTTGAGCACGGAGTTCCTGGACTTTCTAAAAGAGAATGGGATTCTCTCTTAGCTTACTCCTCCGTATACACCACAGCACAACGTTGTATCGGAACGGAGGAATCACACCCTATTAGATATGGTGCGCTCTATGATGAGCACCGCTGAGTTAGCTATTTCGTTTTGGGGTTATGCGCTTGAGACAACAGCATACCTATTGAATCAAGTTCCATCTAAATCTGTACCTACCACACCATATGAGATATGGAGTGGGAAGAGACCATGTCTTAAATGAGTTAAGATATGGGGTTGTCCGGCCTATGTCAAAAGGCAAAATCTGGACAAACTCGAGGCACGGTCAGTTCTATGCAAGTTTGTGGGATATCCCAAACATTTACATGGATATCTTTTCTACCATGGCAAGGAACAAAAGGTGTTTGTTTCTCAACATGCCACCTTTTTAGAAAAGGAATTTGTTGCAAAAGAAATTAGTGGCAACGAGGTAGAACTGGAAGAAATTCCGGCTACACAAACTGAAACTGAAGATTTAGTGGAACCAGAGGATTCGGTAGTTCCCAGCGAACCTCAGCCTCTCCGCCGATCAAGTAGGGTTCCTCGTCCACCTGAGAGATACTATAGTTTTCTCATTGATGGTGGAAGCGAGGATTGCATCATGGAGGATGATGACCTATCTAGCTTCGAGCAGGCCATCACGAGTGGGGACTCAGTGAGGTGGCTGGATGCAATGCGATCTGAGATGGAATCCATGTACACCAACAAAGTATGGACTTTGGAAGTTGCTCCTGAAAGGGTAAAACCCATTGGGAGTAAGTGGATCTTCAAGAAAAAACTTGGTATAGATGGGAAAGTGGAGACTTTCAAAGATAGACTTGTTGCAAAGGGTTTTTGTCAACGACCAGGTGTGGATTATGACGAAACCTTTTCTCCAGTGGGTATACTTAAATCCATCCGGATCATGTTTGCCATCGCTACATACTATGACTAAGAAATCTGGCAAATAGATGTTAAGACCGCCTTTCTAAATGGTGATTTGGAAGAGTGCGTGTACATAACTCAGTTGGAGGGCTTCGTAGATAGTGGGAGCAGCGGAAAGGTGTGCAAGCTGCTTAAATCCATCTACGGGTTAAAACAAGCATCGCGGAGTTGGAACATCTATTTTGATGTCGTTGTCAAAGAGTTTGACTTCGTCAAAAACGTAGATGAACCTTGTATATACAAGAAGGTGGCAGAGAGTAAGGTTGTCTTTCTCATATTGTACATGGATGACATACTCTTGATAGGAAATGACATTCCTATGCTGCACTCGGTCAAGCTCTTCTTATCACAAAGATTCTCAATGAAAGATCTAGGCGATGCCTCCTACATCTTGGGGATTAAGATCTATAGAGATAGATCTAAACGGATACTGGGATTGTCCCAATCCAGGTACATTGACACCATACTAAAGCGGTTTAGTATGGAAGGATCCAAGCATGGGTTTTTACCCACGATCTCAGGACTCACTCTCTCCAAAAAGATGTCTTTCAAGACTGATTTGGAAAGAGCGCGCATGCAAGGGATACCCTATGCTTCGGCAGTAGGCTCTATCATGTACGCGATGCTATGTACCAGACCCGATGTAGCATACTCACTAAATATAGTGAGTAGGTATCAAGCAGATCCTGGAGAGAGTCACTGGACAGCTATGAAGAGCATTCTCATGTACTTGAGAAGGACTAAAGAGATGCTCTTGGTGTATGGTAACGGAGAACTCCAAGTGGAGTCCTTTACCGATTCGAGCTTCCAGAGTGATAAGGACGACTCTAAGTCGCACTCGGGATTTGTCTTTACCCTCAATGGAGGGGCGGTATGTTGGAAGAGTTCCAAGCAGGAAACCGTGGCAGACTCGACAATAGAGGCTGAATACATCACTGCCAACAATACTACCAAAGAGGCTATCTGGATGAAGAAGTTCATAACTGAACTTGGAGTGGTTCCATCCATTGAGTATCCAATACTTTTGTATTGTGATAACAATGGAGCGGTGCCTTTGGCTAAGGAACCCAGATCCCATCAGCGATCCAGGCATATTCTGAGGCGGTATCACCTGATCCGGGAGATAGTTGATCGCCGGGAGATCGAGGTCAGGAGAGTTGACACGAAGAACAACACTGCGGATCCACTCACGAAGGCCATTCCCCAGATATAGTTCGAGAGAGTCTTCGGGATGTTGGGTATACGATACTACAACAGCTGGCCCTAGTGCAAGTGGGAGATTGTTAGTTGTATGTATGCCCTAAAGGCCATTATTGTACATATGATGTATGTTATTGTGGATGCTTGGACATATATAGAGAGGACTTTCTTGCTCGACATGATAGTATGCAATCTGGTTGCTCTTTATCTTAACATGTATACTTGTCTCTTGATACCGTCTCATGGTTACATGTTGGTAAAGCCCTTAGGATGTGTACTTGACTACCAGGATCATGATGCAGATCATACTAGTGGGGCCATGGTAGTCTATAAGTTCATCCTTTAATGTTCCTAGTCATGGGTGTATCGAGACGGGGCGTCGATATACCAGAGTAGACTAGCGTATACGCTTCTCGACCCATTTGATGGGCGATGGATGATCTCATATCCATTAGTGTTTGACATCAAAGATGGTATACGGATGCTCAGTGGAGACTGGGTACACTGGACGGACTCACCGAGAACTCCTAGATGGTATTATACCTGACGTCAGATAGCAGTTCTCTGGTGACACTGGTACATGTTAGTCTGTAGACCTGAGATCGTCATAGAGTCTTGTGTGATTCCCACTGTGCTTTGATTTCCACCTTACCACGTTCAAGAGGACGTGCAAGACGGTGGTTTTTGGGTATAGTCCCGAGTCACATGGAGGCAATGAGCGATAGGAGGGGATTTCGTCTCTTCCGGTATTGGGGGTAGATGTCATGCGGTGCTCGATTGGCTATAACTGGAAGTCCCTGTCCAGGGCTGATCTAAAGATTTACTGATAAGTGTTATCAGTAGTTTCTCGACCCGTTATGAGCCTCTTATCGGCATGACTTATCGAGTTATTGGGGTCTGACGTTTATCACCCCTAGACTTGATATGCAGCAAACGAAGAGACCGGACTGTACAGTAGTGTTACTGACAGGCTTTACAGAAGCTAGAGCGTGCTTGCTTGTTGATCTTCTGATCGCCCAATACCCAGGTAGCCGTTATATCCATCTAGTACCGCTGATGGCTTGTGGGTGTTTGATGTGATCATCACCTACTGCCGGCGTATTGACGAGTCTTTAGAGTCCTACATAGTGGTTTTACTGGCTCAGGAGAAACGAAGTAGGAGCACATATATGATATGTGCGGGACCGAGAATAATACGAGTATGTGATACCCTATTTTATTCTCGCGATATTTGTATCGGTCGGTTATATGTGATATAGCCGGGTTATCGAATCAAGTGTTGATTCGATAAGATGGTACATATAATATTAGTCGGTTATATGTGATATAACCGGATTATTAAATCAAGTGTTGATTTGATAATTTAGTGTATAATTGTATATTTTATATACTAGTTTATATTAACTAATATTATCACACTTAAGTATTTATTTTTTCACATGTGCACACTTAGTACATATGTGATATATATTAATTGTGTTTTTTTTGTGTCATGGTTGTTGATACACACTATATGGGTGTATGAGACTTACACCATACTAATTATAATGTGGGGTTTAAATATTTAAAGTAAATCCAAATTAGTGGATAATTGCTCACATGCATGAAGCTTGTAGAAGCTTATGGATGTATTGACTTAGTCCACTCATTTTGTTTTACTTAAGATATTTATTAACCTAATCATTATAATTTAGCCATGGTTATCTCTCTACATGAGTTAGTATATGATACAAACTCACCCATGGTTGATTCTCTCACCTGATTAGTTCATTCTCATCTCTTTGCTTCATCTTTTTCATCCTTGAGAAAAAAGCTTGCTAGCGTTTTCCAAAGTGAGAAAATATTGTGTGAAAAATAAAACTAAAGTGAGCACACTTCCTACTTCACCATCCTCTACTAGATTAGCACTTTAGTATAGGATGTTAGCTTCACTAATCTTTCATTAGTGAAGTAGTAGCTTGAGTTAGTGTCTTCTCGACGTAGATCATTTTCGGCCTCGAAGACTTCAAGCAAGATCGTTCCTTTCGCTCTGAGAAGCCATGCAAGAGTCCGGGAGTTCCATGATCGCAGCGAAGGGACCACTACAAGGAGTCATTGAAGTGAAGGATCGGTCTACAAAGGTTGTATTCCGTTATCACCTAGAAGTAAAGATGTTTACTTTATAGTTTAGCTCCTAAAACTCTCCTTGGTTAGGCTTGTTTGGCATACTAAATTTTTAAATATAGCATGTTTGATGCCTTGTGAAACCTTGTGGTTGTGCCAAAGAAACCTATAGATCTCATAGTCTAAAACAGCAGCAGTGATAAGTTTGGATAATCAAAAACCTCCATGTCACCGTCTTTATGGAGACCGAAGTACCTCTCGGGTGTCTGAGGTTACCCACCAAATCTACGGAGTGTCTAATAGATTGTCGAAACCATTTGAATCTTTAGGATCTACTAAAATTTTAGTAATCGTTTGTGCTTCTAGATTCACTTCCATTTCTACCATGCTCCCACTAATATTTTCTGAAAAGAATCCATCTTACAAAAACTGTGGCAAGTCAAGAACAATGTGACTATTGATCTTCCAGATGGTAATATGTTAACCCTCGTCAAAGTCCGGGATAACCCACAAACTGCCATGACTGAAACGTGCCCAAAGTTTATCCGGATTCTAGTTTTAAGCATAAGCCGGAAAACTCCATATACCTTAACATCGTTAAGATATAAATCCATTCTATATATCCAATATAAAAATAAAAAGGCACTAATTTAATTGGAACCAGATTCAAAAATACATGCAGCCATTCCCAGTGCATATCAACTTAATAGAAGAAGGTCAAGCATCATTACTTATCAAGGAATGCACCCACGCATGAGTAACCTGAAAGAGAAGTTCTCAAAACTATTACTTATAACGGAATACCAAATATAAGTATCTACATTTTAGATCGCTTTGAAGAATCCTGATACTTGCAACATATGGTTCTCTACTTTATTCTTATACCTATATCTTCTCAAAATCTGGACCTTATATTTCAACGAAATACTTGTCTAAAACTAGAGAAGTCATGAGTAAACAGAATATAGTACGAGTACCAACCCTTTTGTCCTAACGGACAGCGGACAACATAATACTTTGTATAAGTCCACTGAGTTCAATAACTCAAACCCTGTGCATCGTAGCTTGAAAACTGTACTATGGTTAAGAAGAATTACATTGCTGTTGAATGCTCCTTACCTAACCATCAACTGATCTAGGTAAACGTTATAGACATAATTTCAAAATGTTATATCTCACTTTATAAAATAAACATACAGATATATCAGTTTGAAATGGTGCATATCGACGGATATTCAAAACCAAATATTTGCCGTCAGGTAAAACCCAGGTGATTTCCTCAAATATCACCAATTACAAAGAATTCCGATATATAGAGGATCTAATCACCCAATTCCCAATATCCTACTCCTACTCAACATCCGTAATGCCATACAGATGTGAGAATCAAATCTGGTAAATACATACTCTGGAGTTAGAATCTAATTGGGAAAACAGTTTTCAATTAACACTGCACAGTAAAACTGAAACATGAAAATGTTTCGAAGAGGTAGCTGGGTATTTCTAGTAATGCCTCTTTCACTATCCAGATTCATGATAGTAACCGAATATTTTCTTTCCCTCACTCCAATCCCTTCATATGTCTTTACTTATCACCTTATGTACACCATATTTAGGCTAATTGGTTTTCTTTCCTTCTCTACCTTTTGGCACCTGCCTATGGTTTGGAAGAATACTATCCAATAAGCGCAATAAGTGTACTCTCTTAATACTATAAGCCCTCGTAACCTGAGAGAAGGTAAAGTGAAAAGACAACCGAATAATCCTATTCAATTTCTCCCAAACCGGAAACCATCCTCGAATTGAAACAAGTTCCTTCGAGTTCGTATGTAACTATATGATGGTATATCCATTCAATATAAATCTTCGTAGTGATACGGATTGTTCCAGAGAAATGCAAAGGGGAAGTAGGAGTGGCAGGGGTATACGCAGCTTCTTCGTGAATGATAGTAGTCGCAATTTCCTTTGCCCTTACCCTAATCCCTTTCTATGTCTTTACTTATTACCTTCTGTACACCACACTCAGGCTAATTTGTTTTCTTCCTTCCCTACCTTTCAGCACTTGCCTATGGTTTGGAAGAAGGCTATCTAATAAGCGTAATAGATATACTCTCCTAATACTAGGAGCTCTCGCAACCTGAGAGAAGGTAAAGAGAAAAGACAACAGAATAATCATATTCAATTTCTCCAGAATCAAAATCCATTCTCGAACTGAAACAAGTTTCTTCGAGTTCGTATGTAACGATACAATGGAATATCCAATAAATATGGATCTTCGTAGTGATACGGAGTGTTTTGGAAAAATGCGAAGGGAAAATAGGGGCGCCAGGGATATATGCGACTTAATGACAATCCAAAAACCAAAGTGTTTTTAAGAAGGTTCGGTTAACTTGGTTCATGAATTTTTAAGGTCAGGCCATGGTCGCTGCCAAAGAAAGAGAGAGAGAGAGAGAGAGAGAGAGAGAGAGAGAGAAGAAACACTCAGCGTGCACTCTAACCTAGATCAGATTGGCTAATTACTTTATCTAATCAGGATGTCTTCCGCTGTTTCCTCGAATTCTCCTTCAAACCCTAAAAGAAGAATTAGTCGGGATCATCTGAAAATCACCGAAGGAGTAACACCTACTCATCAGTGGGAATCGGGATCCAACTATCATCGTATGATAACTTGATGGAAGCCACTCAAGTCACACTCTATAAGGTATGCGCATGCCTGGCAAGTTTCCTGTATGTTTTAAATTCCCGATGTGGTTTTTGCCCCTAACGACCTATAACCTTGACACTTGCCAACAAGTTATAGGCCACTAGTCAAGTTCAACGCGTCATTGTCCTGGATTAACTCGAACCCACCCGCACAAACTCCTGACGTTTGCCAACGAAGCTGTACGACTGTCTCGATCAATCGCATATCCATGCAACAGATAAATATCACCCAGCTACCATTCACTATATCTTGACGCTTGCCAACAAATATAGCACGAATACTAGGTGGTACCCATCTGAAATGACGGAGGGCTACAGCTGGTTTTTGGCGAAAAACCTTTAACGTAATGAACTTGATATCGTTGAAGAAACCCGAGCAGTTTTACAAATATATAGTGGCGCAAACTTTTGCTAAAGAGGTCACTCCCTGTGAAGGGATCTCGGCTCTTTCCTCATCGAATGAGGTGCTGGATATTCCTAACTGACTACCACGATGCAAAGCAAAAGAATCGACTATAGTGAAGTTATTACCTTGAAGCAAACTTTTGCCCAAGAGGTCACTCCCTATGAAGGGATCTCGGCTCCTGCCGCGTCGAATGAGGTGCTGGATATTCATAATCGAATACCGCTGTGCAAAGCAAAATGAAACGTCTGTAATAACAGTTTTCAAAATTGGTTCCAACAAGATCATTTAGGTTTGTTTTTTTCCATACATTAATCAAAGTTAATGCAGTCCCATCAATTAATCCATATCACACCAGAAAAAGGAACGAAAATACAACGTACGTATATGCCATCCGCATTCGCCACGGAGCCTCGTCATGCACCATTAGGTTACTTAACTAACGGCAGAGCGGGGGCTGGACTAGCACGGATGCAAAACATAACAACATCTACATACATACATACATACATGCATACATACATATATGTATAACATTCATCCCGGGCATGATATAAGCAACATCACAGAACATCAACAAGCAACACAGAATGGTGGATAATCTTGGAGCCTCGGGTTTCCTTTGAGCCGCAAATGAAAACCCGACGTTCCCAGTCGTGTGGATAGCCCGTGCAATGATAACTTGGACCCCCTACGAGCATGGCAAGATACCCGCCAATCCCAGAAGTGAAGCAACCCTAATCAACAAAGTGAATGGGACACTCGGCACTTCATAGAATCCGGTAACTTGAGTGCCCCTCCGTGGGTCATCCTATACCCCCTACGAGTCGGCGAATAGCCCGTCAATTCTAGAGTAAGGCCCCCTCCGTCTCAATGCCATGAGATGCAAGCCTGTTGCCCTCTAGAACCTGGCTATTTAAGCACTCCACCGCGGGGTAATCCTAGTACAGAAAAGAAAAGTATATACAATGGCGACATCGACCTCAACACGACCGTGCCCCAATAAAAGAATATACAATATGGCAGAGACGGCTGTCAACATGTCGGACGCTTGCCCCGCAATAATGAATATACAAATGAATCTGAACCGTACAACTATCATTGCACCGCTGGCTATCCACCACAACAATCCAACCACAATATCAGCACAACTCAGAACATCAACGTGAATATCACGTTTGCAAACCCGTCTAGTTGAACATATAACAACTAGTTGGGTTGTACCGCTCAATAATATTCGCGGTCGCAGATATTATCACATGCACTGATAAACATGCACTTAAAATATCACGCCCCACTTCCCAGTATACGGGCAGAGGACGCGACGAGGCCGCTATGTATTTACTGTGAAGTAAACACGCTAAGTGTATCTAAGCAATATAAAAGTAAATGCACAAGAGATAAGATATAATAAAACAACAACTTTATTTATTCACATTCTTTCTGTACAATGCATGGAAATGTAAATACAACTGAAATAAAGCAATGCCTAAACAATGGCATAACAGAAAAGGAAAGGTACTGAAATAAAAGTGTACAATGAACTAAAACTCTGGGTCTTCAACGAAATGGTCCAAGTCTTCAGCGCTGGGCTCGATCTCTGACATGTCCAGATCACCTGATGACATTCAAAGAAAAAAGAAGAGAATATCGTCAGCGAACAGATCGCTCGGTAAGTCCCAAAGATAAGGGAGAAATAGAATAGACAGAATAAGAAGTTAGCTTTTAAAGTTGTATTATATTGTTATAATGTTGTATTCATTAACGTTGTTGTTTGTAGCTTGGTACAGAAGGATGCGAGTGTATACGAGAGGAGTCTCACTTGCCCCGGAGACTAAGGTATTAGGAACTCAAGGAACCATTAATGCCACGGTACAACAGCAATGGAATATAGCTTAGGTGTCTTATGGTTGCAGTCTCGTGCCACTTCTAACACCTTTCGTACCAATCTACCCCTTAATCCCCGCGATGTCATGATTTGTATTGTAGTATTGTTTGAATTGTATTGCAACTTGTAATGTCTTGTAATATAGATTGTATAATTGGATGACTTGCCGAAACCATGATATCAGTAAATGGATGTAACTGTAGAATCATGGATGTAACTGGAGACTCATGTAAATGGAAGTATATCCATGGTTCGGTTCAGTCAATATAGAATGAATGGATTCATGTTGAATTGTAATATTATAGATTGCAGATTGTATATTGTACTTGAATCATATTCAAGTCAGTTTATTAATGAGACTTAGTCTGAGTCAGACAATTAGAAAAGTAAATTGAAGTCCTGATGGTTTTGATGTTATCGATAACCGCTGCACATGGGCGGCAGGATTTATGTCCTTTTCAAAGATGATTACCGTATTGATAACGCCGTTGATAAGTTGTCTACCTTAGATACGCAAGCACCCACTTCTCCGGCTCCCTGAGGCTCAAGAGATTGGTCCCTCTTAAATCTATGTTTACTAGGGTCCTTAGGGTAATTTATAGAACTTGAGGGGGTTTTATGTAAAAATACTTTTATATACTTTTCAAAATACCCCCCAAGTATTTAGTTATCGTCTTTAGAGTTATCATGAATGTAGATTTTATAATTATGATATTTCTAGTGAAAATATCCTAAATTCATAATAAAGGGTATTTATTTGTAATATTGACTTGTATGGAATTCATGGTATATTAATGTGAAGTGATTCTTATGATTTTTGAAAAGAGTTGGAATATTTATATTATTTCAAAATAGATATTTTAATGTTACATATATACATAATTATATAAAATAATTTTAATATATATTTTATATTTCTAAAAATCTCATTTTCTTAAGATGTCGTATTTTAAATCTCTCGAGACCGAATGCTCCTTGCGGAGGTCTGCATCTCGCACTAATAAGCCCAGGGATGTGCGATAATCCGCACCATCCCAGTTGGGTTCCCCAAAATGGGTTGTAGCAGCGCTTTGCAAAGATTTGTGTAAAATACTAATATTTTAGAAAACGGTTATGGTATTTATTTGAAATATTTCGTTTTCCCGTATTCTATGTTGCCGAAAGGTATTGTGCTATGTTGCATATGAGTGTTGTGAGGAGATAGGTCATTATCTCGTGATCTACTTAAAGGTATAGCAAGTTTGTGATGTTTAAATGTCGAAAATGAAACTATATGGTATTTTAATGAAAAAGTACGGTAAAATGGAAATAGCAATTTCTTTCGATATGGAACTTGTTCAATATGATTAGTTAGTGTTTAATAGTCAACATGTAATGGTTTAACAAGATTGTATTAAAGGAAAAATGAGATTTTTGGAAGAACCGAATCGGAAATCGGATTTGTTCCGATTCCGTCGGGTTTTAGAATTTCGTATTTTCAGAAAGAGTAGAGAAGGGGGAAGGTGGGACTTACTGGTTTACTTAAAGAGGAGAGGGAGAGGGAGTGGACATAGTTTCCGGTGCGTCGTTTCGTCGCCGGGAACTCCTAGGGTTGTCGCCGGAAAATTCGCCGGAGCTTTACCTCTTTGCTCACTTCAAATGCACACTAGGGTTCGACGAAATTTCTTGAGAGTTTGCTCAGAATTTTGGGGTGAGGGGGTAGTGTTTAGGGGTTGTATTTATAGGGTTATGCTAAGGTTAGGGTAGGTGAAAGGTTAAAATGAATAAAATGTGATAAATGTAATAAAATGTATTAAAAATAGAGTAATTGGGGTTTTAAAAGAGCTCTGGAAATGGTCTGAGGAAATAAATTGTGCAGGTGTACAGGGAAGACCAAAAGACACATTTTTTGTGTTGGGTCGTCGCCGGAATCGGATGACTCGGCCTTGACTCGGCCAGCGGCCTGAGTCGGCTGGTTCGCCGGCCGAGTTGGCCGATTCCGGCCGCCGCGGCCGGAATCCTCCCCCGACGGCTGGTCTATCCTCTGGTACAGTTACATTTCAGGGTGTAGTGGGGGGTTTTTGTGAGACATGCACGTGTAAACCCTTGGTATTCTAAAGGTTCAAAATAAAACAATATAAAAAATAATGTGGGGTATGGGATTTGAACTCTGGTGGCTTGGTTCAGCAGTGCAAGATATTACCAATGAGCTATATGCTCCTTTTTGTAATTAATTAGCAAAACAAACTTATAACTTGTGCTCAGGCAAAAGTACCCCTTTCTGTAATTTTGAAAAAATTGTACAGAAAGTTGTATAGAAATTTTAGGGTTGTTACATTCTACCTTCCTTATAAAAATTTCGTCCTCAAAATTTGTAAAAGGAAAGTGTAACAGATTCAAGGAAAGTTTGGTGACTGAAGTACTGATAGTATATGAAAAATAATAAAGTGATACAAGGGTTTAAAAAAAAAGTACAAGAGTCTTACTAGTGTTACCTTGGTCAACTGTCTTGGCTTCTATGGCTGCTAATGTGGAGGCTTGGCATCTCGGTACATTTTTCTGTGTATGCCGGTACATCGATGCCTGAATAGGTAGAGGTGGTCCATTTGGAGGTGGTGCTGGGAGTGCAAGACTAGGTGCAGGAGCCTGGATAGTCGGCCGCTGTGTGTAGTTGGTGGGTGTGTGAGCTGAGTTGCGTCTATAGGGACAGTCGCCAATTCTATGATCGAATGCGCCACAATCTAGGAACAGGCCTTTTGCGCGCCTACAGTCCTTCCACAAGTGTCTATTTCTCCTGCAGTAGTTACAAAAAGCTGGGCTGGGACAGTTGTTCGGTACTCCGGGTCGCCTTGGCACAAAAGGTGGCCTTGACGAGGCTCCTTCTGCCATCTGGGTGGAAGAGTATTCTGATCGGTTCACTAATATAGCAGTCTGCTGCTGCAGTCCAACCAGGAGGCTTTGGATTTCCTCAAGCAGAACCTTCTGCTCGTTGAGCGGAGCAGGGACGGTAGGGGTGAGTGGTAATGGTGGAGATGTGTTGTTGACATTGGTGCTGGTGTTGTTTGAGGAATTCATAACCTTGAATGAAAAATTTATGTTAGGACAGATTCAAAGTATATGATTCAAGGAATATGAAATTGTAAGATTCAAGAAATGTAAATTGTAAAGAATGTTTTAGTTGCTGGTTCTTGTGTTTTTATATTGCTTAGGTTGTTCACGCAGAACAGAACTGTATGATAGAGTTTCATACAGCTCTGACCTGCATTGGCCACCAACAAAACCTGTCACGCCCCGCTTCCTGGTGTACGGCGAAGGGGACGCGACGAGGTCGCTATGTAAATGTAGATTTTATAATTGTGATATTTCTAGTGAAAATATCCTAAATTCATAATAAAGGGTATTTATATGTAATATTGACTTGTATGGAATTCATGGTATATTAATGTAATGTGCTTCTTGTGATTTTTTAAAAGAGTTGGAATATTTATATTATTTCAAAATAGATATTTTAATGTTACATATATACATAATTATATAAAATAATTTTAATATATATTTTATATTTCTAAAAATCTCATTTTCTTAAGATGTCGTATTTTAAATCTCTCGAGACCGAATGCTCCTTGCGGAGGTCTGCATCTCGTACTACTAAGCTCAGGGAAGTGCGATAATCTGCACCATCCCAGTCGGGTTCCCCAAAATGGGTTGTAGCGGCACTTTGCAAAGATTTGTGTAAAATACTAATCTTTTAGAAAACGGTTTTAATAGTAATGGTATTTATTTGAAATGTTTCGTTTTCCTGTATTCTATGTTCCCGAAAGGTATTGTGCTATGTTGCATATGAGTGTTGTGAGGAGGTAGGTCATTATCTCGTGATCTACTTAAAGGTATAGCAAGTTTGTGATGTTTAAATGTCGAAAATGAAACTGTATGGTATTTTAATGAAAAATTACGGTAAAATGGAAATAACAATTTCTTTTAATATGGAACTTGTTCAATATGATTAGTAGTGTTTAATAGTCAACATGTAATAGTTTAACAAGATTGTATTAAAGGAAAAGTGAGATTTTTGGAAGAACCGAATCGGAAATCGGATTTGTTCCGATTCCGTCGGGTTTTAGAATTTCGTATTTTAATAAAGAGTAGAGAAGAGAGAAGGTGGGACTTATGGGTTTAGCTTAAAGAGGAGAGAGAGAGGGAGTGGACATAGTTTCTGGTGCGCCGTTTCGTCGCCGGGAACTCCTAGGGTTGTCACCGGAAAATTCGCCGGAGCTTCGCCTCTTTACTCACTTCAAATGCACACTAGAGTTCTAGGAAATTTCTTGAGAGTTTGCTCAGAATTTTGGGGTGAGTGTCACGACCCGAAATATTAGCTCGTGACCAGCACTTAAATCACGCCATGTCTAAAGGCGTAACGTAATTCAAGTAAGCCGAACCTATAAGTCTAAACCTTTTTAAGAAAATAAAATAGGTGAAGTTTTGAAAATAAGGTATGATGAAATCAAAGTTTTCTTAATGCGTAGAAAAGGAACATGAAAATGCAAGTGAAATTTACTAGTTTGAAAACATGTTTCATCTTTTAAAAATTTGGGCAGCACCTCCTTTGTATATTTTGATCCAAAACCACAAATACATAATAATAATAAAGGCATCCCCAAGCGGGAGCTAGCTCTTCGCCAACCGACGGATCACAACCACGTAAGACAGTATATATAAGTTTATGACGCCCAACGGTGAAGATCACAACAAAAGATAAAAAAAAGTAAACAAGACATCAAAACCATAAGTAGCGGAAAACCCCTCGCTCTATGTCTCGCAAACACAAGTCTCACTAAGTCTCATTACTTATACAAATACTAATTTTGATTGATGGAGTTGACTAGATACAATATGAAATATAAATACAAGAGTGGGTACGATACAAATGCCCCACCTACCAATGCAAAACATCCAAATGAAGCTATGTGCCAGCGATGCCGCTATGGATCCATGCGGTCAACCTGCAAGAACTGTGGCACAACGGGGGTGAGTTGCCAACTCGTGAGTAGAAAAACATCTATAAGTAGAAATCGAATAAACAACGACTCCTAAGTCAATTATATCATAAAGGTAATACTATGATATCTAGGGTGACTGGGTCATCATATGTGCCAACAATGTAATCAATACCTATATGTATGCGGATATAATCTAACAATATAACCAATGTCTGTATGCATGTAGATCTCGTCCAACCATATAATCAATGTATTTATGCATGTGGATCTCGTCCAACCATATAATCAATGTATGTATGCATGAGGATCTCGTCCAACCATATAATCAATGTATGTATGCATGTGGATCTCGTCCAACCATATAATCAATGTATGTATGCATGTAAGTATGAGGATATAAATCAACGGTGTCCCTCACGACACATCAAAATCATGGAACCTAAGTGTCTAGCATCGTCACTCGAAAACATCATGAAACCCGTGTCCAGCATCGACACGAAATCCTCATATCTCAGGCTCCGTCAGTCTGGATCGGCCCTCGGGCTCCGTCAGTCCGGATTGGCCCATCTCATCTCTCGACTCCGGTCGGTATCCTCCAGATATCCGCCGAGCCCAAATACTATCACCGGTAGGTAGTAGTTCCACTGCTAGGCTCACCGTCTACTGCACAGCAATCCATTCTCGCCCCGGGGTACCATACCGGGTCCACCATGTACCCGCAATCGGCCTCATCCAGCTCTTCGAATCGGGTTTCACATGTCACACGTCTCAGAACCGAGAAAACGTATGGTGGACGCACTGAAATATCATATCAAGAGAAACCGGGTATTTAAAACAATACATGCTTTCTTTTAAAATGACCACGGTTCTCAAATCTAGAAATTTCATGAAAACAGCATATCTCAATGCGTAAAATCATAACGCATGATGTATGCGACATATGATAGAAATTTAAGCATATCCGTATATCATGCAACATGGAACAATGATGTGACATATTAAGGGAAAACCACTCTTTTAAATGATTCCAGTTTTAAAATATATCCAGCGGTTCCCAATTCTCCAAATCCAAAGCCAGTATCATCTATGTATGTGCAATAAGTATGTATGTAGGTATGGATGTACAAGTGGTATATACGCAAGTATGAGTGTACAATATGTATGTGCACCAATATGCATGTACAAGTGGTATATACGCAAGTATGAGTGTACAATATGTATGCGCGCCAATATGGATGTACAAGTGGTATATACGCAAGTATGAGTGTACAATATGTATGTGTGCAAGTATGGATGTACAAGTGGTATATACGCATGTATGAGTGTACAATATGCAGTGCCAATATGGATGTACAAGTGGAATATACGCAAGTATGAGTGTACAATATGTATGTGCGCCAATATGGATGTACAAGTGGTATAAATGCAAGTATGAGTGTACAATATATATGTGCGCTAATATGGATGTACAAGTGGTATATACGCAAGTATGAGTGTACAATATGTATGTGCGCAAGTATGGATGTACAAGTGGTATATACGCATGTATGAGTGTACAATATGTATGTGCGCCAATATGGATGTACAAGTGGTATATACGCATGTATGAGTGTACAATATGTATGTGTGTCAATATGGATGTACAAGTCATATATACGCATGTATGAGTGTACAATATGTATGTGCACAAGTATGGATGTACAAGTGGTATATACGCAAATATGAATGTACAATATGTATGTGCGCCAATATGGATGTACCAGTAGTATATACGCAAGTATAGTATGCAAGGAGTCATATCATGATGCAGCAATCCTACTGTGTAGTGACATGGCAATTATCGACGATGAAGTGTGTGAGCCGACAAATCTGTGTACGTGTAACATATGCATCATCGATAATGGTGCAGGTGTACTAGCATATGTATAAGTAATGTAATGCGAATAACATGAATGCAGTATAAGGTAAATCATCAACTAAAAGCTATAATGTATACGTGCCTACAAGACCGAGTCGGTGAATTTATCAATCGGCATCCAGCCTCACAACACGCGTACGGTATAATCCGTCGTACGGCATCCTCTAGTCAAGGGTATGGATCAATCATCAAGTCAAACTCATCACGTACGGAAAATCATCGTACGGCGGCATTAAGCTATCAGGGTTCCTATCAACCTATAAGACGAGGAGGGTACGGACCTAACGACTCATACGGCTATCACTCACTATTCACAACATATATAAAAATATCTCTATATACCTCTGTCCCAGGTCATATCCGCAACAATCTCATATCATGGGACCGGCAGGGTATAAATCATCTCAATCGATTCGCATCCGTATACCAACATATCATCAAATCATCATATCACGTCATATATTCTTTTCATCGCATTTATATCCCACATCAAGTCAATTTTACAAATAAATTCTACCTTTACTATAAGCATACGTATCTAATCTAACATATACACCCGAACCATACAAACAGTTTTTGAAAGATGCGAATCGTAGTTTTGAAAGTAGGGGCTACGGTGTTTTTAAAGAAAAGATATCATTTGAAAATCCGTAACGTCCCTCAAGGTATCTGTTTAAAAGATGGATACGATTCCTCAGTTTGGAAATAGGTATGGTTCGGATGACACATCTACGTCGACTATCTAGTCATATAATACTCTAAACGGCAATATCATCAAATATCATCCTTAAATCCGTCATCACATACTAGTCGTATCATATCACTTCTAACTACCCTTAGTTTCTAATATGGTTCTCTAACTATCCTTTTTACTCTATCTATAGTCTTATATTAAAGGTTTTATTAATCATAATATATATATATATATATATCGGTTTCCATCAATGTTTGCGGGGGTGCTATACGCCATCCACCCGACTTCCCCCGTAGATATAGATCTACTCACCTTGCTTCTTGCTTGCCGAAGTCGATGACGCCACGCTCCGTCGCCTCGGAATTCACGTAAAGGTACTTACAATAACAACACATATCGCAACGCTATTAAAATCGAATCCGGAAATCAAAACGGCACACGGATCGCCTATAGGTTAGAACCTATAGCCCACGTATGCAAAACCAACAAATTACCCCAAGTCGTTGATGTACAAACATTCAACAACCAAAAACAAATCCAAATATCAAAAATCATCATTCAAAATACGGAAAACATATCCAAAATTCACACTAAAATGCTCCCAGATTTTGACTCAGGTCAAATAAAGCTAAACAAACAAGTATAGGGTGTTTTACAGAGAGTGTATGAGCTACTGGAACAAGCCTGGCACCAACCCACCCAAACTAGCCGGCCACAAGGCTAGGAATTCCGGCCTCCTCACCCCCCTAGGCTTCTCTGGGCTTCGTCTCGTCAAGGTGGTCTCCTAGTGCTCTAATTTGGTGCCTGGTATTGTTTGGTTATCTCAGAAGTCCCCCGGGTCATCCCAGATTCCCTGTAGGCATGCTAACCCTCACAAAACCGACATGGATCAATTCCTAAATCCGTATTTTGGTTTCTATACTAAATCCCAGCCCCTGAATTCAATCCCTAAGGTCTTGTACAGCCACTACACATCACCAATTCCACTCAATCACCCCAAACCCTTCTCTAGAATTTTCCAACACCACAAATCCACGCTAAAACAACTTCTAAACTAAACTAGAATATAAAGGAACTTAAAACTAACTAAATGGTATAAATTATACCTCATGGATGTCACTTAAGCAAACCCTAGAAGTCCAAAGTTATCAAGATCCAACTTTTCTTGTTCCAATGTGTAGAGGAAGAGATGGGGATTAGTTTTTGTGAAGGGAGTATAAGGTTTTGGGGATTATTTGGAGATGGATCTAGGGTTAGAAGTGGAAGGATGTGAGGTTGGAGGAAGATGAAGAAGGAGAAGAAAATGATGGGGGAAAGTGTATGGCAGCAGCCCTCCCTCTCTCTCACTTTTCTCACACACACTCTCTCTCTCTCCAATCATTCACCTTTTTAATCCTTTCTCATTTCTTTTTCTTTTCTCTTTTAAATTTCAAAACCAAATCACATAATACCCATAAAACAACACAAATGCAATAACATGTAACCAAATGTAACATGACATGGTGCACTAGCCATGGAAAACTGTAGAAACAAGGATTTGGCTTAATTGCGATTAGCAGTGCACTAATCGGGTTTTTATCCAAACTGCATATAATAAATTTTTAAAATGCCAAATCCTTTAAATATATTTTTAAATGAATAAATAATTTTAATTTCCATTTATTTCACAATTATTGGTATATATTTGTACCCTTTTTCGAAAACCCCAATTTCGCAAATCGGGCAGTTTTCGAGAAATATATTATTTTAATATTAAATTCCAAAAATAATATTTTATATTTTCTGAAATGTTACAGTGAGGGGGTAGTGTTTAGGAGTTGTATTTATAGGGTTAGGCTAGGGTTAGGGTAGGTGAAAAGTTAAAATGAAAAAATGTGATAAATGTAATAAAATGTATTAAAAGTGGAGAAATTGGGATTTTAAAAGAGCTCTGGAAATGGTCTGAGGAAATAAATTGTGCAGGTGTACAGGGGAGACCAAAAGACATATTTTTTGTGTTGGGGTCGTCGCCGGAATCGGCCGACTCGGCCGCGACTCGGCCGTGACTCAGCCGGCGGCCTGAGTCGGCAGGTTCGTCGGCCGATTTGGCTGATTCCGGCTGAGTTAGGCGGCCGGAATCCTCCCCCGACGGCTGGTCTATCGTCTGGTACAGTTACATTTTAGGGTTTAGTGGGGGTTTTTGTGAGATATGCACGTGTAAACCCTTGGTATTCTAAAGTTTCAAAATAAAACAATATAAAAAAATAATGTGGGGTATGGGATTTGAACTCTGGTGGCTTGGTTCAGCAGTGCAAGGTATTACCAATGAGCTACAAGCTCCTTCTTGTAATTAATTAGCAAAACAAACTTATAACTTGTGATCAGGCAAAAGTACTCCTTTCTGTAATTTTGAAAAAAATTGTACAAAAAGTTGTACAGAAAGTTTTGGGTTGTTACATAAAATTTCGATCGACTAAAACTTTTCCAAATTGGCCCTAAATGCAATCCAGCACTCAAACCAATCTGGGCCAAAACCATACATCCCAAAAATCATATTTCCATGTATAAGAGTGCCAGAAGAAATTTGGCTCACTTTGGCCACAAGACGACCGCGGAACCGCCGCCAATAGGCAAGTTTTGCTGCGGTTCCACGGCCATTTTGTTGGCTGAAGCGTTCAAATTTCTTGTGGTGCTCTATATTTGCCTGCACATATTTTTAAGACACTCTGAATGATTTTTTGAACGAGTTTTAAATCGACAGCAAACACATGAAAATGGAAATACGAAATGGAAAAATTGGTCGATCGATATTTTAACTTTGTGGAAACTAGCTAGTAATGGTTTATGGGGTGGCTCTGATACCTTATAGTTACGATACTGCCCTGACCATCTACCGTGGCTGATGTGGAACAAAAACCGGCGTTTAAAAATTTGGCGCTAACGAATCCGTCTAGATCGAACCATAAACCTATACTAGCTACAAAGGACATACAAGCTAAAGAGTTAGAAATGGTTATACCGAACAAACTATGTCCTTCGGTCTTCTACCATCTTCATAAGCTTCTTGAGGCATCTTGGATCGAGCTTGGTCTCCGGTCTTCCTCTATCGAAGATGATCCATCCGAGTGAGACGATGCAGGCTCCATCTTCGCCTAGTGAAGCAACCGACGCTCCAAGGTTGCTAGCAATGGAGATTGGGGTGTGTAGGAATATCTCGCTATCTTTTTCTCTCATGTCTCATGCTCAAATGAGCAATCAAAGAAGAAGAAGGAGGTGGTGAAGAAAGCCATGGACATGAGCAACTCAAGAAAATGGCTAAGTCTCCAAAGAGTGAAGAATGAATATGAGTGTGTTAAGCATGTAGAAAGAATGGATAAGACTTTATGAACCATGGAAAAATATCTCATTCATTTTACAATAAACAAACACTAGCCATACCTCTCTACATATCTCCAACCATGCTCATGCCACCTTACCCTCCATCTCATTTTCTAATGATTTTCTAAAAAGAAAATCATATAATTAGGTGTCCATCTTCTATAAGATATTCCGTATAAATATGGAATACAACCCGATATATGTATCGAAATACATATACGCGTATTCGTATAAAAATACGAATAGCCAAGAGAGAAAATGAATAGTGAACAATAATACTAGAATACATACATACATACATACATACATATATATATATATATATTATTAAATCAAAACTTGATTTAATAATCCGGCTCAATCCTAAGCCGCTAGCATTATCAACCGTCCGATAAAATTCTGTATAGCCTGTACACATATTTAATCGGATACCTGTATGTACTAACATATGTCATCTACATCATATTGCCTAAACCGTGAAAACCCTCTGTGTGGGACTCTAAAGACTCGTAAATACGCTAGCAGTGGATTTAACCACAAGCACGTCAGTGGCACTAGCTGTACATAACGGCTACCCAGGTATTGAGCGAAAGGAAGGCCGATGAGCAAACTCATCCGAACCCCTACTGAGTCTGTCCATGACAATCTCCGTACAGTCCAGTCTGTTCATCTAAGAGTATCGCATATCGAGTCTAGGGGGTGGATAAAGCCAGCCTCTTAATAATGCGATATTTCGTGTCGGTATGAAACCCATCACCCACTGAGAAACTACTGATCTAAATTAGTAATTCTCGACTACCTTGGCCAAGAATTTCTGGTGGTGGCCACCCATGCACCGCGCGACATCAACCCCCAATACCGGGAAAGATGAATCCCCGACGATCCGCTCACTGCTTCCATGTGGCTCGGGACTGTAGCCAAATAAAACCTGTTTGCAAGATTCCTTTGAGCCATGGTAGGATAGTAATCAAGGAACAGTGGGAACTCATATGAGACAAATGACGATCTCAGGTCGACAGACTAACCTGTACACATGTCATCTGGGAACTGCTATCCGACAATAGGTATAATACCAACTAGCATGTTCTCGGTGAGTCTATCTAGTATACTCATAACCCAATGAGCACCTGTATACTATCTCAGGTGACTGACTGACACCAATAGCTTATGAGACCAGCCACCGTCCCTCCTCGGAGTCTCGATAAGTATACACTAGTCTACTCCGGAGTATCGATGCCCAGTCTCGATACTCCCTCGACAAGGACATTTAAGGATGTGCTTATAAACCACCCAGCTCCCACGTATATGATCGCCATCATAATACTGGTAGTCTAGCATGAATCCTATGGGATCTATTAATATGTTATAGTGATCTGTAATACCATATAATGCATGTACATGATGATAAAGGCAAATCAGATAGCATACTATCATTTTGAGTAAGACTGTTCTATCCGTATAGGTTCTCCCTCAATCATCATAATCACCTGCCTGCGATTACAACAATTGCCTTGAAGGCACTATAGCCAACACAATCCTCATATCCGCCGGCCGATCTAGAGCTTCATGCCTCTGGATTGATACCACGTATACTACTTAGTATTTAAACCCTTTTGCACGTGTTTGATTTTTCCGACTTTTCATTTTTATGTGTATTGCACGTGTAAACTTTTGGGTTTCCAAAAAGTTAAAAGAAAAATTCGGAAAAAATAATGTGTCTAATGGGATTCGAACACAGGGGCTACGTCACAGCAGTGCAAGGGCTTTGCCGGTGAGCTACAAGTTATTTCTTGCTATTATTTAACAAAATTTACTTATAACTCTATCTCAAGCTGTATAACTCATTTTCTGTACATTAAATTGGAAAATTTCGTACAGTAAATTCAGAGTCGTTACATACTGGAATATACATATCGAAATATATATATGTAAATCATTAAATCAATGCGTGATTTAATAATTCGGCTTAATCCTAAGCCGGCTAGTATTATCATTTAATCAGAACCCTGCTCGATCGAAAACCTGGATGACACTAGAATATAAACATTGAAATGTGTATATGTAAATTATTAAATCAATACCTGATTTAATAATCTGGCTTAATCCTAAACTGGCTAGTATTATCGTTCGATCGAAACCCTGCACGTATAAACATACGGCCGCCACATCATTTCACCTGAACCAAAGAAACCCTCTGTGTGGAACTCTAAATACTCGACAGTACACTGGCAATGGGTTTAACCACAAGCACGTTAGCGGCACAAGCTGTACGTAACGGCTACCCATGTACCTGTCGAAAAGAAGGCCAACGAGTAAGGTCATCTGGACCCCTACTGAGCCTATCCGTAACAATCTCCTTACAGTCCGGTCTCTTCGTCTAAGATTACCGCATACCGGGTCTAGGGGATAGTAAACATCAGGCCCCTATTGACTCGATAAGTCGTGTCGATTTGACTCAGGACCAATCTGAGAAACTACTGATCTAACTATCCATAAATCTCAAGTGCCTTGGTCAAGGTCTTATGGTTCTGGCCAACCGGACACAGTGCGATATCGACTCCCAATATCGGGAGAGATGAATCCCTGATAATCACTCATTGCCTTAATGTGACTCGGAACTGTACCCAACGAAAACCTATTTACATGACTCAGTAGAGCCATAGTAGGGTAGTGATCAAAATATAGTGGGAACTCATACGAGATAAATG
This sequence comes from Agapanthus africanus, assembly GCA_030015575.1. NCBI lineage: Eukaryota > Viridiplantae > Streptophyta > Magnoliopsida > Asparagales > Amaryllidaceae > Agapanthus > Agapanthus africanus. The sequence continues at coordinate 3,707,297 of CM057349.1, read as the reverse complement.
ATGATCTCAGGTCTAAAGACTAACATGTACTCATGTCACCTGAGAACCGCTATCTGAGGATAGGTATAATACCATTTAGAAGTTCTCGGCGAGTCTGTCTAGTGTACTCACTCCTTGTGAGCACCTGTATATAATCTTAAGTGATCTCACCAATGGCTGTGGGACCAACCACCGTCCCTCGTCGGGGTCTAAAAACGTATACAAAAGTCTAAACTAGAATATCGATACCCGGTCTTGATATTCCTGCGACTTGGGACCTTTAAGGATGTGCTTATGGACAACCCAGCTCCCACAAGTATGATCGCCATGATAATGCTGGTAGTCAAGAAAAATCCTACGGGTTTTATCAACATGCATTCGCCATATGTGATATCGAGTATAACATATACACATGTTAAAATAAAGACAAACCAAAATAGTATACTTCTGTATCGAATCTTTATCAATATGTGTAAATAATATAAAGTAACAAGAGAAAGAAATACACATACTAAGACAAAAATAACACAGATAATATACTATATACAACTGAGTAAGATTGTCCTGTACATACATATCCCCAGCATCCTATACAATACAGGCCTCTAGGGCATACATATCTAACAGTGAGTCACAACCCACAAACCCACACTTTTGTTTTGCTTGGAAGAGATAAGAATGAAAAAGAGTGAAGGATATTTTGTTGGATGGTTGATATTTTCAAGTGAGGAAAATTCTTGAGTTGCTACCTCTTCTTCTTCCTCCTCATTTTTCTTCACTTGATTTATGAGGATTAAAAGAGAGGATCTAGTTTATAAACTACACCACTCTAAGTATCTTATCTTAGCAAGGCTTAATTTTTAGTTGCTTCGGACGAAACCATCGCTTGAATCGACATTCTATGGTGGATCATCTTTGACGCGGAAGATCGGATTCGAGAGCTCGTTCCATCAACCCAAGGAGCTTGTGGAGTCCGCCTTTCAAGACACGAAGGACCGTCTAAAAAGGTTGTATTCTCAACCGAGTAGTTAAAACTTTAGTTAGGGTTTGTTTAGTGTAGTGCTTGGGCTTGTATCCTGGGGATTTAGTGTTTTGTGCTCAAGATTTTAAAGTTTTTGATTCCGCGTAGCCATTATTGATACAGAAAGGAGCACATATACACTTACACCGGTATCAGAGCTACTAGGCACACATATACACTTACACCGGTATCAGAGCTACTAGGCATTGGATGCCGACCCATGGGAGGTTCTCAATGTGTGACAGTAGTGGCGAAGCATAGGCTCTGTAACGAATCTAAAATCACTATATAGAATTTTCTTATTATTGTACCGAAAAGAGTATTACAGCCTGTGTGAGAGTTAAAAGTTATTTTTGTTAAATAAAATCAAGAAGCAACTTGTAGCTCACTGGTTAAGCTCATGCACTGCTGTGACGTATCCTGTGTGTTTGATCCACATCAGACACAATTATTTTTTCTGATTTTTCTTTTTAATTTTTGGAAGCCCAAGATTTGCACATGAATACATGGGAAAGTTTCAGAAAAATCAAATAGGCGTAATGAGGTGTACACACCCAAAAACCCACGTGGCACGAATCTCGAGGCAGGAGCTTGAGATCCGACCGCCCGTTTCTCCAATATGGTCGGTGCCGACGGTTAAGATGAGCCCAATTGGCTCCATGTTTTGCACACACACCCCTTCAACTCCCCTTAACTCTTCTGCACAGTTTGATTTTCCTGCAATCAAATAGAGACCTTTCAATTCACCATTTAACACCTTTTTAATGTATTTTAATCCAAAATTTTAATTCCTAAATCCTAATTCTCCATTATAACTACCACCCCATGCCATAGCTCTCCCCAATTCTGAAATTCTAGCAAAAATTCTTTCAAAACTCTCTAAGTGCCAAGTGGAGTTAAGCCCTTCAAGTGGAGTAGCGAGCCAAACTCGACGACCGGAGTATCTCTGACGAAACCACGACCCCTGAGAGCTTCTTCAACCTCTTCTTAACATTCTAAAAACTGTAAGTCCCTCTTCTTTTCTTTTCTTTCCTCTCAATTCGTGTTTTTAAAACAAACCGACAAAAGATAAGTTATCTCCGATATAGTTTTCTTTTTAAAAATTGTAAGTCATGTGATAAGCAAACGAGATCAAACTAACATGCTACACTAATCCTAACCTTATTCACATCATTTAGTTTTTAGATTTAACAAAATTTTCATATGAAACCAACATATAATAAACTTTTTCATTAAAATACCATGAACTTTAGTGTAACCTCTTTACGATATCAAGTATACCCAAACCCTAGAACCTTCACGTGGTAATGACCTACCCACACGCACACTATGGTTTCATAGCATGGTAAGAACTTTTTCATTAAAATACTACACTTTTACAAAAACAAGTTTCTTTAAATCGGTATTCCGAAATCCTTGGCAATTACGCCTCTACAACCCTCGTTAAGAGACCCGCTAATGAATGGTATGGATTATTGCACATCTTTAGGATAGTAGAGCGAGATGCAGAACTCCTCACGGAGTATTCGGTCTCGAAAGGAATAAAAATACGGTTTTTAAGAAACGTGACTTTTCTAAACAAAACTAAATTTTTGAAAAATTATATAAAAATCATAAATACGTATTTTCAATAAAAGCATATTAAAAACTATATTTTTAAAAGAAAGATTAAAAATTGTTAATAAAATACCATCATGTTTCCAAAAGTAGTAGTTTTCATAAAAATACCATAAACTTTCAAAAAGCTAGGTTTTATCACCAAAACACCACAACAATTAAAATACATGTTCATGAAAACCCTAAATATTACAAATCACCCCCGAGGTTTATTCTTAAACTTTATTAAATTATTTTTCATAAAACTCTCTCGAGATATGCAAAACAATATTTTAAGGACTCTAGATTAATATAGGTTTAAGAGAGATCAATTCTCTTGAGCCTCAGGGAGCCGGAGAAAGTGAGTGCTTGCCTATTCAGGTTAGACAATTTAATGGAGTTATCAAATGACAATTGTCTTGGAAAAAGACGCAAATCCTGCCGCCCATGTGCAGCAGTTGCCGATATCTCCCGAACATAAGATTTTTAACAATTTACATCATTTCACATGAAAAGACATGAACTCGAATCCAAACTCAAATCTAAACTTGAACTCAAACTCGAACCCTAAACTAACTTGAATCTAAACTCGAACCCAAACTACTCAAACCAACTTAACTCGAACCAAGATTGCAATTGTCATGACTCGCATATTACTCGTCTCACTCGAATACATTCTACACCTTTTGCAATCTATGGTTTCGATCAAGACATGATAATCAATCAATCAAATCTATTAAGTATATTAACTAGTTATATATATTATACTCGGGGTGCTTGGGATAGTTTCTTGTGTGAATCCAACGAAACTTCAGGAGTCCCGTAGTAACCACTTTTTTTTATTTTACTCGAATATCAGTCGGGTTGACTCATCCATAGCCTAGAGCCCCGATACTAACACATGAATGGGCCCGTGTTACCTTGCTTCTGGGGCCCCACTCTTGAGCTCATGAATACTTCTACGGCTGCGTTGGCATTCACACTTGGAACTTAACGTTAACATAGTGACCATATAGAGATCTATAGAATATATTTACCCATGATCATATACTCTTACTCGTCATATATATTCTACCCTAGTTATTTTCTTTACTCTTACTTATCTTTGGGACTTTCCGAGTGCTAGTTCGCTGACGGGCATTACACCCACTTTTCTTCTCTTGGAATGTTGGTCAGATACGGTCGAGACGGAGGAGGTTGAAACCATAGAGGAGGACTACAACCAGATCGCTACCCAGGGCTAGCTCAGCTTCATTTTTTTCTTCAGTTTATGTATGCCACTTGTTTAGACATTTTCCTTATTGTACTTACTTTCCAGCATAACTCTTGTATTTGTAAATATTGGAAGTTGAATGTAAATAAAGATGTTTGTTGAAAAATTTAACAGTCTCAATTTTTTCTTGCATTGTATTATTGTTTTCAATATACTTAGTATATTTATTTAGGGAACGGCTTTCTCAAGATAAATATGTCGCGGGCTTACCACGTCACCGTTTCCGTCTACTGGGAAGCGGGGCGTGACAGCTTTTGTTGGCGGCTCATGCAGGTCAGTTATACATGAAGTCATAAACAATATACCATAAGAATTAATGAGTTAAACAAACATTTACATTCGTTGCATTTCAAATTCCTTGAATCTATCCTAACCTATCTTTTATATCAAGGTGATGGACTCTCCGAACAACACCAGTACGAAAGTCAACGGTAAAACTCCACCGCCCACACTACCACCACCACCTCCTGTTGCAGCTCCTATTAATGAGAAAACGGTACTGCTTGAGGATATTGTTTCCCCCAATCAGAGCAAAGTTCTGTTTAAAATTCAAATTTTTGAAATGAAGCATCGCTTCAGATGCAGCGCCAAGTACGCGCGCCCTAAGCAGCGCACCACATGCAAAGCACGTGGGCGCTAGCGCTAGGTGCGCTGCGCTCTAAGCAGCACACTACGTGTGCACTAGCGCTAGGTGCGCTGCGCTCCAAGCAGCGCACTACGTGTCAAACACAAGTGCGCTAGCGCAATATGCGCTGCCCTTTAAGCAGCGCACCACATGCAAAGCACGGGTGCGCTAGCGCTGGAACTAAAAGCTCCCCACCGTTAGATCAAAGATCTAATAATAATGATAAATCATTAATTAATCGGAATTAAATTCTGTTAAGGAAAGATTCCTCAAAATCTTTCCAAATAACAAGATTGTGCTCTGTAAATCAGAGCACCGTTGGATTAATGATCCAATGGTAAATAAAAATTACCAAAGGACAGAATAAATTCTGTATGGAAAGATTTATCAATCTTGTTAAAAACAAGAAGATTGCCTTCTGTAAAACAGAAGACCTAGGATCAAAGATCCAATGGTGGGGAAATATCCCCAAATCAATCAGAGAAAGATCTCTTTAACTGATTCAACAAATCATCCTACCCTATAAAAAGGCCCATAGACTTCAAGTCTCAGATATACAAAAAGAGAGAGAAAAACCTCCCCAAAAAAAAACTTAGAGAAATTTAAAAGAGCAAGCTCTTGCAAGAAGATTTTTCTTCAAGGTAAGAATGAATGATGATGAACACAGAGATGAAATCATCTCATGATTAAGAAAGAAGAATTTATTTCTTTAAAAAAAGATCATAGATCTACATAGACAAAAAGTCTTTCATAAAGAGATCAAAAGATCTCATTATAAAATAAAAGAAGAACTTACTTCTCACAGATCATAAATCTATAAGACTAAAGTCTTTCTCAAAGAGATCATGAACATCTCATTATAAAAAGGTGGGGAGAATAATTCAGTTCTCTTAAGGATCATAAATCCATAAAGGCAAAACCTTTCATCAATATAAGAGATTGAAACAAAATAAGAACGGTTGTTCTTAGATCCTGAGACAAAGTCTCTTTTAAAAGAACATAAATTGTTTCTCAGATCATAAAATTGATCAGATGTGCTTTGCGCTCTTGAACTGCGCTTCTGCGCTCTCTGGACTGGCGCTCAGTGCCAAATGCGCCACGTGTCAATCGCGCATGTACATGCTTAACAACTAGCACCTTGCGCTTCTGAAATAGCGCACTGCGCTCATGGGCTGGCGCTCAGCGCCAAGCGCACCCCGTGTCACTCATGTGTGCACCACTAAACTGAAAGCGCAATGAGCTCATGAACCAGCGTTCTGCGCTCATAAACTGGCGCAATGCGCCCATCATTTGGCACTTAGCGCTAAGCGCAACACGTGTCCTTCACGTCTGCGCTACCTGGCAGAAGCGCACTGCGCTCTTTTTCTGGCGCAAAGCGCCAAGCACACCATGTGTTGCGCTGACAGAACATAAATTGTTCTTTAATAAGCCCAGAGCTATGATGAATGCTTAGCATTCCATAAAGGACAAAACATTATCAGAATGCAATTCAATGTTCAGCATTGTTAAAAGGGCCAAGCCCAAATAAATGCTCCAACAGCCCAAAATAAATGTTAAAACATTTTTTAACTTGATTGGACTTAGCCCAAGATTGGCCATAAGTCCTCAAATTCAGATTAATTGAGCCCACATGCTCATAAATCTTTTAACAGATCTTAGTTCCAAATTGGACCACAGATCTTTCAACCCACATCGGTTTAAGGGTACATCTCTGAAGTCCTCTGATATTTGTCGTTGTAATTCTTCAACGTCTTCAGAGAGGTGACGGGTCCCGACAACCACACATTTCTTGGATTATGGGGTCCTTAAGCCCATGGACTATGATGTCCTTAACCTTGACTATGAGGTCTTTAAACTCACGGACTATGATGTCCTTAACCTTGACTGTGAGGTCTTTAAACTCACAAACTATGATGTCCTTAACCTTGGACCGAGATGTCCTTAAACTAACATTGGACCGTAATGTCCTTAAACTAATCGACCGCAATGTCCCTAAACTAAACAATAGAGTCCGAATGCTCTTTTGTTGGATCTAAACGATCCCGTTAAGTTGATCTTAGTCTAAAATTAGACTAACGTATCCTTAACTAACGTTTGAGTTGATCTTAGTCCCAAATGAGACTAACGTATCCTTAAACCTAACCCCTAAACCCAAATCTAAGAAGATACGGATTTGGACTAATCCACCCCCTACAGGAAACAACATCAATTAGTCTCTGTATACAATCCACGGGCAACCAAAAACAAAACAAACACCACGACACGAAGTGACCATCTGGAGAAGGAGAAAGTGGTTACCGCGATGCGGTAGCGTAATTAACTGCAGGGGCTTGCGCCTGCAGGGAAGAGCGTCCCCACAATCAAAAACCCCTCAAATGAGGGGGAATCTGACGAAGTCTGTTACATCGGCCGCATCCGTTTAAACTTTCGATGCATGGTGTCATAAATCAACTTGGCATCTTCGGAGAGGTGGACGGATAGCACCAATTAGCATCTGCCCCGAAATTCAGGCGAGACGGACCCCCACGCGGTCGCGTCTCCGATTTTCGGCGGGGAACAGATTCTGGCACGTCCGGTAGGACCTTTTCCTTTTTCCACTCCACACTTCGTGTGTCGTGTTCGCGAACAAATCACAGTTTGATATGGTTGCCCTTGGGTTCGAGGTACTAAGATTTGGTGTCTTGCTCCGTGCAGAAAACGAAAGATCAATGGCTTCTACCTGCACAAAATGCTCCAGCTGCAACTGCAACTCCCGTTCCGCCTCATCTGGATGTGTAACTTACGGGCCCTAGGCGGCCTCCCTGTTCACGATGCCGGTGGACCAAGTAACTCAGGCCACCACTGGGCTGTTCTTTGGGACTATGATCCTACCCACGAGCTTCAATGCCCCGATGCTGCCGCAAGAAGCCCCAAAGAAGTCGGTCTTTGATCGACTTACCATTACCGTGGCCCCTCTCAACGGGTCGCCCAACTCCACTGCCTCAGTTTTCAGCAGACTGGGTCAGAACGCTAACAAGCCCGTGATACCTGAAGCAGCCATCCCCAAGCGGATAGCCATCCCGGTTCAAGTGGACGAAACCATCGGAGAGGCTTCTTCTGCCAAGAAGTCAGTCTTCACAAGGCTGGCCATCCCGGCTCCTGCTCCAGGCGAAGTCCCCAAAGCTGCTTCCCCTGCCCAAAGGTCTGTTTTTGACAGATTGGACATTGCTTCTCAACGAACATTGGTATTTAAGAGGCTGATGCTGGCGACAGCCCTTCGCCAACACAGGGGGCATGACGAAGTCACCCCTACAGCTGAGATAATCCCATCTGCACGACATGCTCGACGTCGCCACTGGTACCGAGTAAGGAAGACCGGGGGTAACTCCCCCTCTGGGCTAACTCCGCCAGCCCCCATGGTGGAAATCAATGCTGCTGTTTCAACTGGGAATAGCTTTGAACCGTTTAGGAGGGTTCGCAAGAACCTCCGACTGCCGTGCTGAAGAGATCTCCTCCACCTATGGAGATTACTATAGAAAAGAAGATGGAGTAGCCCCCTCAGTGGCTGTCCTCCAAAATTTATGAAGTCTGGCAGTAGGTCCAGGAATCGGTGATTAACCAGGACTACTCTCGCCGGCCAAAGAAGCTCAAAGCTCAGCAAGAAAAGAGCCATCTCGTAGTACCACAGAAGATGTCATCCGTCTGGGTGCCCGCTGCAACGGCCCCCTCGACTTCAACTGCTCATAAGAGAGGGAGGCCAGAGAAAGCCCCTGTGAACGCGGAAAACCGTAAGGACGTTGAATCTAAACTCCCCAAGTCTGGGGGCATGGTAACGCATACCGTTTATATGGCTTCCGGAAAAGAGGAAAGCCGTGCTTCTACGGGTCATCGACCGCTTACTCGATCGATAACAAAGGCTCAGGAACAATAGCAGCAGAAACTTCAGGAGATGCTGACTGCAATGGCCGCACTCACTGGGCCAAAAGAAAATCCAGAGAGCTCGGAGCAGTGTCGGGAACAAGAAACTGATACCGAGTTCCTCTGAAGTATGCTCAAGAGGAAAGAAAAAGAGACGGCGGAGCAGGTAGCCAATATAAAACGAATGGCACTTTTGTTCCAAGACATGGCTGGGATGATGTTACAGCCGGAACCTTCAGCTGAAGACCCCCCGATCATCATTGAAGAAGACAGAGGGGAGACATCGAACCCTCCTCAGGCTCTTTCAGCAGCCAAAGAGGAGACCATCTCCAAGGCCGCTCTGGATGATTACATTGCTCAGCAAATACGAGCTCACCAGGCAAACGAAGCGGCTGGAAAAATCGTTAAGACTGGACGACATTATCAAGGCTGGTATGACCAAATAAGGTACCCACCGGGATATACGATCCCTAAATTTCCTGTATATAAAAGGACGGGAAATCCGCATCAGCATGTTGCCCAGTTCAGAGCCTTGTGGGGCAATACCGGGGGTGATGATAAACTTCTGCTCCGCCAGTTTGTTGGTAGCTTGTCGGAGACGGCATTCGAGTGGTATTCTGAACTTCCAAACGATTCCGTCAAGACTTTTGCAGAGATGGAGCTATTATTCACCCAGCGTTTCGCGAGTGCTAGTGAACGCACCCCAATAACGGTATTGATCAATGCCAGGGTGAAGCCAGGTGAAACGTGGGTGCAATACACAATACGATGGCAAATTTTATGTTAAAATGTGAGCAGCATATCGAGGAAGCACCGGCAGTGGGCATGTTCGTGGGCACTCTGGACCCTCAGGCAACTATTTCCCAATTCATGATGTTCTTCAAGCCGACCACGTTCTAGGCCTTGATTGACAAACTGGCCCAAATGGACCAGATGGGTCATAGACCGTCTCCTTCGAAGCCGGAGCCACGGAACAAAAAGGGCAAAGGGAAAGCAACCTTCGTCGCGAATACTCAACAGCAGCCCAGTGGCCCAAAACTAACTGATCGCCTAGACGAGAGGCGGCAATTTTATAATGAGAAGATGAAGTGCCCTTATTCGTTTCCCCGGGACAAAACGAAGAGATTGTTCGAGCTAGCGGTGCGCAACAGGCTCATCAATCTATCGAATCCAAAACGACCGTTGCAACCCGGCGAGGCTAATAGTCTCAATTATTACCCCTACCATCAAACGGTAAGCCATCCAATTGAAGATTGCTTCGTCTTTAAAGGCTGGATCGAAAATCAATACCAACAGGGCAAATTTGCCCTGTCCGAGAATTGGAAGGTGAACCCACCACAGCTACACGCTCCCAAGAAGACGGATACACCGGGGGCATCATGTTCTTTCGTAGAAGAAGCTCCGTGGGAGATCGCTCTTTCAGCCAAAACAAAAAGAATGCTGAAGAATCTCCACACATGCCCGGCAATCAAGTTGAAGAATCCACTGGAACCCGAGATTATCGAGGGAATGTTGAAGCCGCACCCGACTCCAAAAATTGGTGGTAATAGTCAAAGCGCTCACACCCAGCTGTCAAAGTTTTCGAAGAACAAGAAGAAGACCAAAAAGCCCGTGAAGCCTGGTGACAAGCGCACGGACCTGCAAAAACAGATTGACACGGTGGAAGAATATAACCAGAAGGCGCGGACCCCAGTCACACTCCAAGAATTTCTCAACCACGTCCATGAGGATGGAGATGACGACAATGGAGAAGACTCGTCGGATGAATCTGAAGATTACGTGGCAAGTTGCCATGTGATCTCTCACTCGTTGATAGATGATGAAGGAGCTCCTTACATAGAGAAACTGGGGATAGATCCTGAGCCGGAACTTCTAGGACCATCGGACGATATGATTGATGCGTTCCTAGACGAAGCACTTCTGAAAAGCAAAGCCGATCGAGAGCGTGAGATGGCCATATTTGAAAAAGCCAAACGTCGGCGACTGGACAAAGGGGTTGAAACACCCCCTCCAGATCAAAGTACATCCGTCGCAAATAAAAGCAGGTTCAAGATGAGGAAGAGGTTCGCCAAAGCCATATTGATGGGAATGAAGCTACCACCCTCCGAAGGAAACACTCTTGGTGAAGCGGAAATACATCCTAGCTACTGCTTATATCATCGAAAGATTGCGCACCCCACCGAAGAGTGTATCGCTTTTAAAAGATGGTGGCATGGATATGTTGCTCACTAGCAACATTTCAAGCGGATGAAATGAAAAACTTGTCGGGAGCAAAGAAATACGACCGAGGAGCATAAAAGAACTACCGGCAACTGTCACATGGTCGACGCTGGGGGATCGCAAGTTCTCACCTTCGGGAGCGACTCTGACGAAGAAATGACTCTTGGCCCTCTCTTTAAAGAATCCACCTCGGAAAAAGAGGAAGAACCGATGACCTGTGAAAATATTCAGCTGCCAATCGTACGCTGCCCGAAAAGAATCTTGGGCCCTCGAACAGTGGGTCAAATAGAAAAGATAAGGGGAAAGAAAAGGTCCCTGAGGATATCATCCTTGATGACCAAGCCGTCAAAGAGCTGACAGCCAAGGTCCCGCCAAAAAAAGTAAGGTGGACTACAACGTTCTGGCACACTTGAGAAAAATACCTTCGCAGCTAAGCATTCTCGACGCCCTTCTGCTATCCAAAGAGGCGAGAGATTCATTGATCAAGGTATTACAAGAGCCAGAGCAATTCCAAGCTTTTCTCGCCGAAGAAAAGATGAAGGACGAGCTGGAAGAAGTGCACATAGCCGATATCACCTTCGGCGATGAAGATCTCCTCCTTGGAACATGCAAGTATAACCGTCCCCTTTATGTCTCCGGATACTGTTATGATATCAAGATAGGCAAAATCCTGGTTGACAATGGGTCTTCCGTCAATCTCCTCAACGTGAGAGTGTTGAAGGAAATCTGCATGAGCGTTCAGCACCTCGCTCGTGATAAAATCACCATCTCCGGATTTGACTCCCAGTCATCACGGACACTTGGGTCTGTAATACTGACGCTGCGCTTTGAGCTGCTCGTCACGGACATTAAATTTCACGTCATTGACTCCAAGACTTGCCACAACGCTTTACTCGGCAGGCCTTGGTTACACGAGTACAACATCATCCCTTCTACACAACACCAGTGTATGAAATATTTCAAGGATGGTCTCGACTACACCGTAACAGGGGAACTTAACCCGTTCTCCATAAACAAAGTTCACAAATATGAGGATGCAAAGTATTTCTTGCCGGACTTTGAAGACACAGAGCGATGCTGTAAACCGAAGAACAAAACTATCATTACTATTCCGGTCTTCGGGAGTGATACCGAAGAGGAAGAAGAAATAGTTTATTCAGGTCCACCCCAATGCAACAAGCCGGGACCATCCACCCCTATGTTGATCTTTGGCAGCGACTCGGAAGATGAGGTCAATACCGTATTCTCTGCTCGGCCATCGATACAAGCCATCGCTGATGAAGATCAAAATTTGCAAGTTTCCATGGTTCCGCGGGAGCATTACAAAGATCTCGACGCACTTGAAACTTATAGTGTGCAGGAACTACAAACATTCTATGTCCCTCCCAGGCAAAGAGATGAAAAGGCGATCCTATCTACCGATCAACGGAAACCAAAGTGGAGAAAGAAATTTGGCATGGCACGGATTCTACACTTGACAAGCTCCAGCCCATCCGTCTGCCTAGATATTACACGGAAGGCTTGAAAAGGCTATTGAAGCGCCAAGGGGTAACCTTTGGACAGACTGCTCGACAAGCTCGGTTCTACAACAGGATCTGGGACGTCCCCGGAACTTAGCGAAAGTTGCCCAACGGGAGAATGGAAACGGTCGGGCTTGGATGAAGAAGGAGACGCCCTGTTAAAAGATGCTGACCCTGAACCAAAACGAGATCCTGCCATCAAAATGCCGAGTCCTTCGTTTGAAGAACGGATGGACAAGCTAATAAGGGAAGCGGGTCAAAAGGTCCGGGATGACCATAACCGTGAAATGGCCATTTACGAGAAAGCCAGGACGCAGCGCCTCCTTCAGCAGGCCGTGGAGAATGACAATGCTCCTCGTCGCCAGCCCGTCATATAGAAGACCCGGCGCAGAGGCAAAAATAAACCAAAGAACGGAAAAAACGTTCGACAGCAGCCCAGCGGGTCTAAGAAGCCACGCGAGCAAAAGTCGAGCAGCCGGGATCCGTCCCTTATAAAGAAGATGGGCCGGGAATATTCTTTTCCCCAAGATAAGACAAAGAAGATATTCAATCTCGTCGTAAAGTATCAGATGATGACACTCCCGGAGTCCAAGCATCCCGAGTAAGCGAACGAGGTCACTCACCCAGACTATTGCTCCTATCACCAAGCAATAGGACATCCTCTCGAAGACTGCTTCACCTTCAAGGACTGGGTAGAAGACCAGTATTAGTAAGGCAGCTTCGCTCTATCCAGCAGCTGGAGGGTAACTCCGCCACAGAAGTATGAACCAAAAACCGCGCCTGCAGCGAGAGCAGAGCCGGATCGACGTCGGTCTTGGAAGCAATCTCGTACCTGCCATGTGATAACGCTGTCAGAAGAAATGCACGAGGATATGGCTGATCTTCCCTGGTGCTTCGAAAACGACGATGACGAGGTGATCTCCGAGTTTCCATTGGCGCCAAAAGAGCTGGAAGATGGAATACATACTACTGCAGATAACCTCAAGAAAATTGATTTGTGGACGGCAAATGACCCGCGGCCGACATTCGTCAGTGAGCTGTTGTCTGAAGAAAGGGTGGCTACGCTAAAGGACGTGCTCATGCAGCATAAAGATTGCTTCGCATGGAACTAATCCGAGATGCTAGGACTAGATCCAGAGATTGCTGTACACAAATTGGCAGTATATCCGGACGTCAAGCCGATCAAACAAGCACCGAGAAGAATGCAGCTCGAGCTTGAGATGAGCATCAACGCCGAGGTCAAGAAACTAATCGACTCCGATTTTATCCAAGAGGTTCAATATCCTGATTGGATCGCCAACATCGTCCCAGTGATGAAGAAAAATGGGACGGTGCGCATATGTTTGGACTTTCGGGATCTCAATAAGGCCTGCCCGAAGGACGACTTCCCAGTACCAGTCACTGAGCTGATGATAGATAATACGTCCTCATGAAGTTTTCACCTTCATGGATGGATCATCAGGATACAATCAGATAAAGATGCATCCCGAGGACCAGAAGTACACTGCTTTTCGAACCCCTTTGGGCATATTCTGCTACAAGGTGATGCCCTTCGGTCTAAAGAACGCCGGTGCCACATATCAGAGGGCCATGACGATGATCTTCGATGACCTCATACATGAAATCATCGAATGTTATATCGACAACCTCGTAGTTAAAAGCAAATCATACGAGGAACATTTAGAGCATCTGAACATTGTGTTTCAGCGCCTTCGGAAATACAACCTGAAGATGAACCCTCTCAAATGCGCGTTCGGAGTTTCCTCGGGCAAATTCCTAGGATTCATCGTACGACATCGAGGCATCGAGATAGACCCGTCGAAGATCAAGGCAATCATGGAAATGCCTCTGCCAAGAACTCTCAAGCAACTGCGGTCCCTCCAAGGAAAGCTCACGTATATCCGTCGATTCATAGCCAATCTCTCTGGCAAGTGCCGTCCTTACAGTCACCTAATGAAGAAAGGGACTCCTTTCGTCTGGGATCATAAATGCCAAAGCGCAGTGGACGAAATCAAGCAATACCTGCAGAATCCGCCAGTACTGGCCGCTCCCGTTAAAGAAAAACCTCTCGTCCTGTAAACAACAGCTCTGGAAGGTTCTTTAGGCGCGCTGTGGGCACAAGAGAACGATCAAGGGAAAGAAAGAGCTCTCTGCTATCTGGGTCGAGTTCTCCTGGGGGCGGAAAGCAACTACTCCCCTATCAAAAAACCTTTCCTAGCGTTGATCTTCTCGGTAACGAAGCTCAGACACTACGCATTGGAACATGAGGTCCATCTCATATCAAAGGTAGATCCTCTCAAGTATTTGATGTCGAAAGCCATATTAACAGGATGTCTCGCTAAATAGGCCCTGCTCTTGATGGAGTTCTCGATAACTTATCGACCCCTCAAGGCAGTGAAAGGCCAGGCCATCGCCGACTTCCTCGCTGAGCATCTGATACCTACCGAATCTCCTTTGAACTGCGAATTGCCAGACGAACACGCGTTTGACACAATCGACGGGGAGAGAAGAGAGAATGATACCCAGTAGGAACTCTACTTCGATGGAGCATCTTCCATGAAGAAGCGCAAACAAAGCACCCCCATAATCAAGTCCGGAGTAGGCCTCATCTTCGTGACTCCACAAGGAGGGATAATGCGCTTTGCCTTCTCCTTAACAGAGCCGAGGACGAATAATGAAGCCGAATATGAGGCTTTGATAGCAGGTGTTAAGATCGCTGTCGACATGGGAATCGAGAACCTTCTTATATAAAGAGACTCCCAATTGATCGTTAGTCAAGTAAACGGTGACTATCAGACGTGCATGCCAAAGTTGGTGAAGTATGGTGAGAGAGTACAGCAACTGCTGACTCAAATCCAAGCCTACACACTGGAAAGCATACCGCACGCGGAGAATAGCAAGGCAGATGCGTTAGCCAAGCTCGCTAAAGAACTGGCTGACGAGAGCCTCGATGACGTGAGGATCATTGTGCAAAGCCGTCGGGTTCTTGCACCGGCAGAAATATCTCCGGAGTCGTCCGAAGAAAAGGGAGCGACCGAGCAAATGACTCTGCAAACAAAAGATCAGGAAAAGGTTGAGGATTGGAGAGAAGTCTTTATAGACTACTTCAAATCCCGTCGAACACCTGAAGATGCATCCTCAAGGCATCGGCTCATGAAGCGAGCTCTATCTTTTGCCTTCGTTAATGATACACTGTATAAGAGATCATTTGATTCTCTGTGGCTAAGATGCCTGGGACCTAAAGAGGAAGAGAGAGTCGTCCAAGAAACTCACGACGGATGATTGATGCGAAATAAGTGTGTTTGTAGTTTAACTGCAATCAATAACGGTGTCGCTTGTAGTTAGACCGAGATGAGTACGGGTCGTCCTCTGGAAAACGTGGAACCTTTTACTCTTATTTTAGATGTGTTGAAAAAGAGAGGAGGGATAAAGAATATTGTAGAATAGTTTCTAGATCTACGTTAAGCACTAATGCAAAATATAGATCAAGATTATTTATGGATGTAAGTTTATATAAGAAGGGGCTTGTAGGGTTCGTTAGAATTTAGTAGTTATGGATGATTAATTAAAAATTACTCTTTCTATCCTTTAATAAATTTAAAACTAGAATGACAGTGATGCATGTAGATTAGGGTTTCTGGAGGGAAAAGGAATCCCACTCTTAACCCCTATCTCGACACGGAACTCCGTTCATATCTAGCCTCTACCAAAACAATCATTAATCTAATCTCTAATCGCGGTCGCGGCTAACAATGAATTGGTAGCGCGCCCGATTAGGATGTTAATGATTGTTTTGATAAAGTTCATAAACTTTATAGGACGTAAAAAGAGTTTAGGTATTTTCATCATCCATTAACCTACCCTAATCCTATGACCCTAACAAGCAGAGAATTACTCGCGCATGTTGGGAGAAAAAGGGATGGAGAGAAAATGCATAATTAAACTACAAAAAAATAGAATAAGAAAAAGAAAGCTACCTTTATTATTCAACAATATTCATTACACTTTGATTCCTTAGAAAATGATTACAAATACTAGTTACTTCTCGATCTCTTCTAAGGAGGTAGATGAACCGTTGATGATCAGCCTGGATGCATGAGCCGTCTTGGACTTCGTGATCGCATCGGCTTGATAATTTTTCCAAGAGGCTCTCGGTCTTTATTTATAGTCCCAAAGCCAGAACCCTTGCTTCCAAATTTGGTAGAACACAGTAAAGATTCACCCCAAAAAATTGCAACTTCTATCTTTTCAATCTTGCGGCGGATCCGCGGCCAACAGGGGGGTATGGCCGCGGATCCGCGGCCATTTAATCTGGTCCCTTGATCAATCTTTTGGAGCTTCATCTGTGTGACATGTGGGGTTCTCTGGAATCTTTGGAATTTGTAAATCTTCTCGTAGTTGCTGCCAGACTTGATTTCCAAGTTTTGATTTCTTAATTAGGCAGGTTTGCTTTAACAACTTGATTTCCTTGATTTTAGTCCTGAAAATTCTGTACAACAACTCAAATGATATTTAGTATATTTTGTTTTCATAAGATTTGGTCAATGATATTTCTTTGCATACATTTTCTTACCAAATGCTAATTATAATATATAAATACATGAAAATAGTCTTTTTACAGATAAACCCTCATATGTATCATATATTATAATAAACACCTTTTCTAATATAGAAATAGTAGGAAAAATGTAATAACAAATGTGCAGTTTTATCAACTAAACAAATACCCCCAAACTTATCTTTGATCGTCCCGAGCAAACTAGTTTATTGAAGAGAAGGAGAAAAACGAAAGGAGAAAACTAAGCACACTTTCGTAGGCAAACACGATTGCACTGAGCACGTGCAATAAGCCGTTAAACCTCTAGGTGTCCCTAGTAGGAGGAGTGTTGTCTCCTGAGGGTTTTCAGCGGATTACACCCACAAAATCCTATAATAAAAGAGAGATGGTGAAATTTACATATAAAGATAAGAACCATAAAAGAAAGACTTTGAAAATAAGAGTTTCCAACTACACTAGCTTTTCAGTTGTCATGAGCCCTATCTTAATAGTCATGAAAAAATGTTAGAAATCACATTATCCCTCAATAAAACATCGTCTTTATTCTTCATTCCTACCTTTCATCCAAACATCGATCATATAACCCTACGTGTGTGTAATGGACATCCCTACACTCGGAGAATTCAATTCAAGCTATCATACTCTTGTCCATCTACCCCAGTACTTTTTAATTTGATAAATATTTTATGGATTTGCTCACACATTTTCATGCGACCGTTAATACTTCTTGAGGTACTAACCGACCGATTACTTATGTGCTTGCTGATTAGGTGATAGTATTTTCCTCGTCTTGCACCACCTAAGGCTTAGCAGTGACTCCCAAACCAGTTGGTCTAAGACACTAGGTGATGAAGCACCCTCGCTATATTTTTTTATTGCTGCCTTGGCGATAACAAAACCAATGTTCGTTTTTTTTCTTTTCACCATTTTTATATTTTCTTCATTTTTTATTTCCTTCATACTTTGGCTTTTAGACAAGAGCATTTCAAGGTATCCTCTACTATCCCGAGTTTCAAGACGTGTGTAAGTGCATATAGTAGGATATCAACATTCAAATATTTGGCTTGCAGAATAGGAACTATTTTTCAGACTTATTTTTATCCTCAGATTAATGACTTCCTTCATCTTACTAACCCTTGGAACAACAGCTCATAACTACTTATTACTAGTTCGTTTAAGAAAACTTCAAATTTTCTTGGTTTTCTTAAACTATTCCTATCTTTTGGATGTAATTTTTCACTTTCTACTCTTTTGTTATAAAAGAAAAAAAATTTAAAATTTTTGAAAACATTGTGCTTATGCAAAGTATGATGCAAATTGATGTGTAAATAAGCACAAACCTCCCCCAAACCTGTTTACAACAGTATCCTCACTGATGTCATCCGTTAAGCTCAAAAACCTGTAGACTTGGGAGGAAATTATTAATGGGGGCAAGAATATATGAAAGTCAAAATCCTCCCCCAAACTTATTTTTGGCTCACAATTTTGTAAAAATCATTTTCTTTCAAGAGCCAAAATATCCCCCCCCCAAACTTGAGTTAAACTATGTTAATCTTTTAAAATCACACGAGGGGGTCAAGGTTATTGGTCAATGCCAAGTTTTGCAAAGACTGAAGGTCTACACCAACTATTCAAAAATTTTATCGATGAAGCACCAAGGTTGGTGGAAGGACATGTCACCTTTCGACGTGAAGAAGTGGGGAGGTGATAAGAGGTGTAATGGAAAAGGATTGCGTCTCAATTTGGAGAGACGACTCAGTGATAGTGATGATGGATTACTCGCATTATCATGATTGTCCAGAAGAAGGGGTGGAGGTTCAATCTCTTTGCCATGGAGTTGATTCATCTCAACACCCGTGTCTTGTAAAAATGCGAGTTCATCAGCGAAAATTTCCTCAAAGTTTTCGTCGATACCCCGAAGAATAATGTCATCAGAAAACTGGGATGATCGTCAGACTCTATAAAAATTTCCTCATCAGCGTTAGATGTTGACCCGGACAACTCAGTGGAAGAGTCCGTGTCAAGCAACAACATATGAAAAGAGTCAGAATTATGAGGTTGATCAAATTCGCTGCTGTCGATATCCATTACTTCGACAGAACACACATGAGCATAGGGTTCGAAGGGTTCACTTCCCAACTTGTAAATGTTAAGCTCAATTGACTTCTTTCCAAAGGATAGGGTCATAGAGCCATTTCTACAATTGATTACTGCGTTGGAAGTGGCCAAAAAGGGTCGACCGAGTATCACCGGGATTTGATTGCGTGGGTTTGCCACAGGTTGTGTATCAATAACGATAAAGTCTACAGGAAATATAAATTCCCCGACTTTGATTAACACATCCTCTAGCTCACCCCTGGGTTGGGTGATAGATCGATCAGCCATCTGAAGAGTGCAATGCGCAGGTTTTAACTCTCCGATCCCTAATTGCTCATAAACAGAATACGGAAGCAAGTTAACACTAGCACCTAAATCAAGTAGAGCACGATTGATATTTTTACCCCCAATGGAAATAGAAATTGTAGGACTTCCGGGGTCCTTTCGTTTCTTGGGTAGTTGTTGTGTAAAAGCAGTGCTCACATTACTCGCAAGGAAAACTTTTTTAAGTACTTGAACTTTTCTCTTCCTAGTGCACAAGTCCTTTAGGATTTTCGCATATGACGGAACTTGTTGAATAGCATCTAGGAGAGGAATGTTTATGTTAACTTGCTTAAAAATTTCCACAATCTTCTCCATTTGTGGACTTGGTCTGTTGCCCCTTAACCTGTTTAGATAAGGTGCTTTATCAATAAAGGTTTGGTCCAACATTGGAGAGGATTATGGGGATGGAGTGGATCCCAGAATTGGGGTGGGGATCGTTTTAGGTAGATTCGAGGAAATGGGCGAAGGGTTAGAGCCTTGGGGAAAACGGAGAATAAGCTCGGATGAAGGTGGGAGACTAGACGAATTAGGGGAAGAAGAAGAAGCTGGGGTATCATTGGTGTCACTGACATCATCACATTGCTCACCCACTCGGTTATTCAGCACTTTTCCCGATCTCAACATAGTAACGGCACTCACATTATAACTTTGTGAGTGGCCAGGATTAGGTATGGGTTGAGATGGGAATTTCCCTTTCTCTCTCGCACTTATTGCGGCGTTTAACTGTACAAGTTGGTTTTCTATTGATTTATTACTTTCGCCGTGAGAGGCGGAATCTTGCTTTATGGTATCAATAGAAGACTTCATCTCAGCCGACAATTGCATGGAATGTTTCATGAACAAATCCAAAGTTTGTGCAAGTGAAGAGTTATCAGTACCGGCCACTTGTGGTGTAGATGTGTTGGTCGGATTTTGAAAATTTTATGACTGAAAGGGGAGCTGATTTTGTGGTTGTGGTTGCTGTGGAGAAGGTCTTTGATAATTTCTTTGTTGGTTTTGGTTCCAATCAAAGTTAGGATGATTCCTCCATCCTTGATTGTACGTGGAAGAATAAGGATCGTTTCTAGGTCGCTGCTGAAAAGCAGCATTCGTTTGCTCGTGACCTTGAAAAGGTGCATTCATAGGGCATTCTTCCGTTAAGTGTGAAGGATCTGAACAGCAACCACAGATGGGTTTGGGAAGCGTAACCTGATTTAAGGAGACTGATGAGAATCTGTTCTCAATAGCGTCGAGTTTCTTCTGCATCGCTGCCATTTCGGCTTTCACTGCGATGGAA
The DNA here is from genome assembly GCA_030015575.1 of Agapanthus africanus. Classification (NCBI taxonomy): domain Eukaryota; kingdom Viridiplantae; phylum Streptophyta; class Magnoliopsida; order Asparagales; family Amaryllidaceae; genus Agapanthus; species Agapanthus africanus. Next base: position 3,686,911 of record CM057349.1, on the reverse strand, counting down.
ACATCGAGCTGGTGAAAACCTCCCCTAGATGAAGGTGGTCTTACGCTTTCCTACTGCATAGTGTTTTCAGCGAGGTCATCCAGATATTTCCATGCTTCACCGTCATCTTTAGACATGAAATTGCATTGACACATTGTTTCAAGCATCTGCTTTGTCGCTGGATTAATGCCCTCATATATAATTCAGCATAAATCCTATCTATTGATTCCATGATGAGGACATTGGACAAGCAGATCTTTGAAACGTTCAAAGCACTTCTAAAATGGTTCATTGGGAAGCTGGGTGAACTGGTTGATCTCGCTCGTAACACGGGCGGTCTCATGGTTTGGGTAAAACTTCTTAAGAAATACTATTACGAATTCATCCCAATTAGTGATAGAGTGTGCGGCAGTATTATAAAGCCATTTTTCTGCCAAGTCGCACAGAGTGAATAGGAGAAGACGCAAGTGTGTAGCATCTACAGTCAATTATGAAGTGCCCATCATTGCGCATACGTTTTCGAATTTGGTGATGAAAACATACGCGTCTTCCGACTCAAGCCCGTGAAATTTGGGCAGCAGATTGATGTAGTGGGGTTTAATTTCGAAATTATCCCTGTTAGCTGGTGGAATGGATAGACAAGTAGGAAGGGGACCACGGATAGGATAGCATCTCTCTTGGAGAGAGATACGCGGTGGATTCTGCGCACCTACGGGCGGTGGCAGCGTGGTGTTATAATCTGATAGAGTACCGTCCATCTCGGTCGTGGTGTGTGGTGGGGGAAAAGAAGATGAAGAAGCACCGACTTCGAAGTCGATAGCTGGAACGCGGACAAGACGGGCACTAGGATCCCGTGTCCAGCCGAGCATGCACTAAGCGGGTTTAGTGCAAGTGGCAGCGTGTGTGTGTGATTTAAAATTGGTTTGTTTTGAAAAAAGTGAGACTCAAGACAAATCACTCTAAAATGCACAAACAACCCTAGAACTAAGGTTACCTAGGTCCAGTCTCTAGACCGCTCCTAGACTTCCAAAGGACAAGCCGCAGGATCAATCCTCTACCGCCTCTTTACTACCCTTGTAGCCAGGTAAGTGCCAGATGAGTGGGAGGCTCCCCACTACAAAAGTAGTGGTCCTAATTTAGTAACCACTCACCTTGGACACACTTGCCTAGTCACCACAAAAGTAATGCGGATAAGCGATAGATTACCCACGACCTTCCGCTGTCCTTATTGAGCGCGACAGTCCTTAAAGTCTGGTCTAGATATTTTTTAAATTAATATAGGGTTGATGCAGATGCTCGGTTTGTGATTTGTGGGGCTTAGGAAGGGTGATGAAATCCCCACCTAATCTTGGTTTGGTCTTTTCCCCTTAAAGTCCGTATTAAAATATGCAAAACAAAACCAATCACAAAACTTTTGCAAGAAGATTTTTGAGCGGCGCTATTTTGCAAAGAATCCTGCAGAAAATAGATTTTAGAGGAGAGAGGAAGAGTTGAGAATCTTACCAGAGAAGTTTGGAACCCTAACTCCTTAGTTGCGCCGCGTTTCCGCCGCCATAAAGGCCTTCTTGTCGCGGTTCCGCCGCGGAGTGGAGGGATCAGGTGATGAAAATTTTTCTTTGGCCTCCTGTACTCCTCTGGATCTCTAAGAATGTCTCTGTATCCTGTTTCCTCAAGTCTGTGACTCCAGATCTCCTTGCAAAAATTCACGCACAAATCGTTAAATATGAAATTTGCAGTTTTGTTTTAATTATGATATGTATCAAGAATTCAACACAAATAGTAAGAATAAAAAATTACGCACGTATCCCCGGCAACGACGCTATTTGATTGATGCGAAATAAGTGTGTTTGTAGTTTAACCGCAATCAATAACGGTGTCGCTTGTAGCTAGACCGAGATGAGTACGGGTCGTCCTCTGGAAAATGTGGAACCTTTTACTCTTACTTTAGATGTGTTGAAAAAGAGAGAAGGGATAAAAAAAATTGTAGAATTGTTTCTAGATCTACGTTAAGCACTAATGCAAAATATAGATCTAGATTATTTATGGATGTAAGTTTATATAAGAAGGGGCTTGTAGGGTTCGTTAGGATTTAGTAGTTATGGATGATTAATTAAAAATTACTCTTTCTATCCTTTAATAGATTTAAAACTAGAACGACAGTGATGCATGTAGATTAGGGTTTCTGGAGGGAAAAGGAATCCCACTCTTAACCCCTATCTCGACACGGAACTCCATTCATATCTAGCCTTTACCAAAACAATCATTAATCTAATCTCTAATCGCGGTCGCGGCTAACAATGAATTGGTAGCGCGCCCGATTAGGATGTTAATGATTGTTTTGATAAAGTTTATAAACTTTATAGGACGTAAAAAGAGTTTAGGTATTTTCATCATCCATTAACCTACCCTAATCCTACGAACCCTAACAAGCGGAGAATTACTCGCGCATGGTGGGAGAAAAAGAAATGGAGAGAAAATGCATAATTAAACTACAAAAAATAGAATAAGAAAAAGAAAGTTACCTTTATTAATCAACAATATTCATTACACTTTGATTCCTTAGAAAATGATTACAAATACTAGTTGCTTCTCGATCTCTTCTAAGGAGGTAGATGAACCGTTGATGATCAGCCTGAATGCGTGAGCCGTCTTGGACTTCGTGATCGCGTCGGCTTGATAATTTTTCCAAGAGGCTCTCGGTCTTTATTTATAGTCCCAAAGCCAGAACCCTTGCTTCCAAATTTGGTAGAAAACAGTAAAGATTCACCCCAAAAAATTTCAACTTCTATCTCTTCAATCTTGCGGCGGATCCACGGCCAACAGGGGGGTATGGCCGCGGATCCGTGGCCATTTAATCTGGTCCCTTGATCAATCTTTTGGAGCTTCATCTGTGTGACATGTGGGGTTCTCTGGAATCTTTGGAATTTGGAAATCTTCTCGTAGTTGCTGCCAGACTTGATTTCCAAGTTTTGATTTCTTAATTAGGCAGGTTTGCTTTAACAACTTGATTTTCTTGATTTTAGTCCTGAAAATTCTGCACAACAACTCAAATGATATTTAGTATATTTTGTTTTCTTAAGATTTGGTCAATGATATTTCTTTGCATACATTTTCTTACCAAATGCTAATTATAATATATAAATACATGAAAATAGTCTTTTTACAGATAAACCCTCATATGTATCATATATTATAATAAACACCTTTTCTAATATAGAAATAGTAGGAAAAATATAATAACAAATGTGCAGTTTTATCAACTGAACAACGGACTCTGCGGTTCTCACCAAGTCGGCCCGAAGATGAAGCTGAAGATCAAAAGGATGGGCTACTATTGGCCCACGATGATCCAGGACTGCCTCGAATACGCGAAGCAATGCCACTCGTGCCAGATTCACGGGGACTTTATCCATCAGCATCCAAATCCACTACATCCAACGGTGGCTAGCTGGCCATTTGAGATGTGGGGAACTGACATAATCGGCCCCATCGAACCAGCATCGTCCAGAGGACATCGATTCATTTTGGTGATAACTGATTACTTCTCCAAGTGGGCAGAAGCAGTACCACTGAGGGAAGTGAAGACGGAGAATATCCTCCATTTCTTCAACACGCACGTCATTTATAGGTTTGGAACAACGCGACGGATCATCTCCGATAACGGGCCAGCCTACAGAAGCCACAAGATCAGCCGCTTCGCACAACAGCATAACATAGACTGTAGATACTCTTCAGTCTATATTCCTCGAGTTAACGGTCTAGCTGAGGCTTTCAATAAGATCTTGACAAAGATCGTGAAAAAGACGGTGTCTCAAAATAAGAAGGACTGGCACGAGAGACTGCATGAAGCTCTCTGGGCATATCGAACTACGTTCAAAACTGCCACGAACACGATACCGTACACATTGGTATTTGGCACAGAAGCAGTACTCCCCCTTGAGATAGTGTTGCCCTCTCTACGAGTGGCAGTTCACTACGAGCTAACAGACGAAGAAAATGCTCACCTTCGGCTTGAGAAGCTCGATGCCCAGGGTGAAACCCGGCTCATAGCGCAACAAAATCTGGAGGCTTATAAAGCAAAGATGATGCGCTCATATAAGAGATTGACTAGGACGAGAACATTTCGCCAAGGGGAACCCATGCAAGTGGTCAAAAGGCCTATGATCCCCAATCGTGCCAAGTGGGGGAAATTCGAGCCGAACTATGAAGGCCCGTATATCATAGACAAAGTCTACCAGGGTGAAGCTTACCTACTCATGGACATGCATGGTGAAAGACCTTTCAGGCCAATAAACGGTCGCTTCCTAAAAAAATACTACGCCTGACGAGTCATAGCCTAGGTCAATGATAGATGACGACGCCTATGTCCTCTCGCTATCTTCCTAAGCCTAAACTCTATAAGTAGTAGCCGGTTTGCGGACCGAAACGTTCTTAAACTAACTATGGACCACTATGTCCTAAAACTAGCTGTTGACCGAGACGTCGATAAACTACTGTGGCCTGCAGCATCCCAAGGCCGACACAAAAAAAATAATAAAAAAAACAAAAAAAAACGGTATGTCCATAAGCAAAATGGGAACGGATGAAAACCCGAAAGGGCTCCGTGAGTAAAAACAGCAGGGATACCGGCGAGTTTTTTTGAAAACCCGAAAGGGCACGATCTCGTTAAAAGACATTTGTAAGGTCCTCTCGATTTTGTGAGGAGAAACCACCTGTGTGAGATCCTTACGACTCACAAGGGAGCAACACACTTAGGGATCGCCACGATTCCTAAGGAGAAATTACACTTGCGAGATCCTCACGACTCGTAAGGAGAACCCTCTTATGAGACCTTCACGGCTCATAAGATTCAAAAGTCTTAAGCTACAGTGATCTGAACCTGTTCTTAAGCGGCCACCACAAACTCCAATGCTACCCTACAAGCGGCTCAATGCTGACCCTTGTATACAATCCACGGGCGTGAATAAACATTTCCCTAACAAAGTCCCATCCGTGACTAGGGATATGTTTGCACAGTGAATCCCCCTTGTAAGCTCTCTCGACTTATAAGAAGAAAGCACTCTTGTAAGATTCTTACGACTTATAAGAGACCATGCACTTAGGAATCCTCACGATCCCTAAGGAGAAAACGCACCTACGAGATCCTCACGACTCGTAGGGAGAAATACCTTTATAAGACCCTTACGGCTCATGAAGTCAAAAATCTTAGTCGACAGGATCCTAACCCTGTCTACTAAACCACCTTTGCTCGACATCGACGAAGGCAAATGATGATTCGCTCCTGGCAATATCCCAGTTGTAGCGGTGCTGATGCCGAAATCGGTGTCTAATTCCAAGCTTGCAGCACAAAGCCAGCGAGCCACACATGCATACGAAATAGGCGAAATGATGGGGCAACTTGCAACAAAATCAGCAAGTAAAAATGTATGCATACAAAAATAGCCGAAATGATTGGGCAACTCGCAATAAAAAGCAGCGAGTAAAAATAAAACAAATAGCCGAAATGATTGGGCACCGCAAAAAAAAGCCGAAATGATTGGGCAATCGCGATTTTCGCGATATAAAAGCTGAAATGATAGAGCATCGCGGAAAGAAATAAAAAAAAATTTGAAAAAAAAATGAAATTTATGCCCTACAGGTGATATCACATCAATCCCTGTATACAATCCCGAGGCAAAAACAAAGAAGGAATCACACCTTCCCTCCCCAGGCTCCATCAGAAGAAGAAGCCAAATCTCAATGGTTCACAGACGGCATGGAGATCATCTCAATATCCATCTCATTTCAACAGACACGACATCAACAAATCGGAGCTGCGGCAAAATCCCCAGTTCCATGACTCGACGATGCACAAACAACAGAGAGTCAACCTTTCCTGGTCACGTGAAACACGGCCAATGTAAATCCTGACCCCGTGGGAAACGTCCAGAGCGGATCCTGGTCCTCGCAGGACACGGCTATGTCAAACCGACCCCGTGGGAAGCATCCAGAGCAAATTCCTGGTCACATGGAACACGGCCTATGTCAATCCTGACCCCGTGGAAAACGTTCAGAGCGGAGCCTGGTCCTCGCAGAACACGGCTATGTCAATCAGACCCCGTGGGAAGCATCCAAAGAAAATTCCTATTCACGTGGAATACGGCCTATGTCAATCCTGGCCCCGTGGGAAACGTCCAGAGCGGATCCTGGTCCTCGCAGAACACGGCTATGTCAAACCGACCCCGTGGGAAGCATCCTGAGCAAATTCCTGGTCACGTGAAACACGGCCTATGTCAATCCTAACCCTGTGGGAAACGTCTAGAGCGGATCCTGGTCCTCGCAGAACACGGCTATGTCAAACCGACCCCGTGGGAAGCATCCAGAGCAAATTCCTGGTCACCTGGAACACGGCCTATGTAATTCCTGACCCCGTGAGAAACGTCCCGAACGGAGCCTGGTCCTCGCAGAACACGGCTATGTAAATCAGACCCCGTGGGAAGCATCCAGAGCAAATTCCTGGTCATGTGGAACACGGCCTATGTCAATCCTGACCCTGTGGGAAACGTCCAGAGCGGATCCTGGTCCTCGCAGAATACGGCCATGTCAATCAAACCCCGTGGGAAGCATCCAGAGCAAATTCCTGGTCACGTGGAACACGGCCTATGTCAATCAGACCCCGTGGGAAGCATCCAGAACAAATTCCTGGTCATGTGGAACACGGCCTATGTCAATCCTGACCCCGTGGGAATCGTCCAGAGCGGATTCTGGTCCTCGCAGAACACGGCTATGTCAATCAGACCCCGTGGGAAGCATCCAGAGCAAATTCCTGGTCACGTGGAACACGGCCTATGTCAATCCTGACCTCGTGGGATACGTCCAGAGTGGATCCTGGTCCTCGCTGAACACGGCCCATGTCAATCCTGACCCCATGGGGATCATCCAGAGCGGAGTCTGGTCCTCGCAGAACACGGCTATGTCAATCAGACCCCGTGGAAGCATCCAGAGCAAATTCCTGGTCACGTGGAACATGGCCTATGTCAATCTTGACCCCGTGGGAAGCATCCAGAGCGGAACCTGGTCCTCGCAGAACACGGATATGTTAATCAGACCCCATGGGAAGCATCCAGAGCAAATTCCTGGTTTCGTGGAACGCGGCCTATGTCGATCCTGACCCCGTGGGAAACGTCCAGAGCGGAGCCTGGTCCTCGCAGAACACGGTTATGTTAATCAGACCCCATGGGAAGCATCCAGAGCAAATTCTTGTTCACGTGGAACATGGCCTATGTCAATCCTGAACCCGTGGGAAACGTCCAGAGCGGATCCTGGTCCTCGCAGAACACGGCTATGTCAATCAGACCCCGTGGGAAGCATCCAGAGCAAATTCCTGGTTTCGTGGAACGCGGCCTATGTCAATCCTGACCCAATGGGAGACGTCCAGAGCAGAACCTGGTCCTCGCAGAACACGGCTATGTCAATCAGACCCCATGGGAAGCATCCAGAGCAAAATCTTGGTTTTGTGGAACACGGCCTATGTCAATCCTGACCCCGTGAGAAACGTCCAGAGCGGAGCCTGGTCCTCGCAGAACACGGCTATGTCAATCAGACCCCGTGGGAAGCATCCAGAGCAAATTCCTGGTCACGTGGAACACGACCTATGTCAATCTTGACCCCGTGGAAAACGTCCAGAGCGGATCCTGGTCCTCACAGAACACGGCTATTTCAATCAGACCCCGTGGGAAGCATCCAGAGCAAATTCCTGGTCACGTGGAACATGGCCAATGTCAATCAGACCCCGTGGAAAGCATCCAGAGCAAATTCCTGGTCACGTGGAACATGGCCTATGTCAATCCTGATCCCGTGGGAAACGTCCAGAGCGGATCGTGGTCCTCGCAGAACACGGCTATGTCAATCAGACCCCGTGGGAAGCATCCAGAGCAAATTCCTGGTCATGTAGAACACGGCCTATGTCAATCATGACCTCGTGGGAAACGTCCAGAGCGGATCCTGATCCTCGGTGAACATGGCCTATGTTAATCCTGACCCCGTGGGAAGCTTCCAGAGCGGAGCCTGGTCCTCGCAGAACACGGCTATGTCAATCAGACCCCGTGGGAAGCATCCAGAGCGGAGCCTGGTCCTCGCAGAACATGGCTATGTCAATCAGACGTGGGAAGCATCCAGAGCAAATTCCTGGTTTGGTGGAACGCGGCCTATGTCAATCCTGGCCCCGTGGGAAACGTCCAGAGCGGAGCCTGGTCCTCGCAGAACACGGCTATGTCAATCAGACCGCGTGGGAAGCATCCAGAGCAAATTCCTGGTCACGTGGAATACGGCCTATGTTAATCCTGGCCCCGTGGGAAACGTCCAGAGCGGATCCTGGTCCTCGCAGAACACGGCTATGTCAAACCGACCCCGTGGGAAGCATCCTGAGCAAATTCCTGGTCACGTGAAACACGGCCTATGTCAATCCTGACCCCGTGGAAAACGTCTAGAGCGGATCCTGGTCCTCGCAGAACACGGCTATGTCAAACCGACCCCGTGGGAAGCATCCAGAGCAAATTCCTGGTCACCTGGAACACGGCCTATGTAATTCCTGACCCCGTGAGAAACGTCCCGAGCGGAGCCTGGTCCTCGCAGAACACGGCTATGTAAATCAGACCCCGTGGGAAGCATCCAGAGCAAATTCCTGGTCACGTGGAACACGGCCTATGTCAATCCTGACCCTGTGGGAAACGTCCAGAGCGGATCCTGGTCCTCACAGAACACGGCTATGTCAATTAGACCACGTGGGAAGCATCTAGAGAAAAATCCTGGTTTCGTGGAACGCGGCCTATGTCAATCCTGACCCCATAAGAAACGTCCAGAGCGGATCCTGGTCCTCGCTTAACACGGCCTATGTCAATCCTGACCCCGTGGGAAGCATCCAGAGTGGAGTCTGGTCCTCGCAGAACACGGCTATGTCAATCAGACCCCGTGGGAAGCATCCAGAGAAAAATCTTGGTTTCGTGGAACGCGGCCTATATCAATCCTGACCCCATGGGAAACGTCCAGAGCGGATCCTGGTCCTTGCTAAACACGGTCTATGTCAATCCTGACCCCGTAGGAAGCATCCAGAGCGGAGCCTGGTCTTCGCAGAACACGGCTATGTCAATCAGACCCCGTGGGAAGCATCCATAGCAAATTCCTGGTTTCGTGGAATGCGGCCTATGTCAATCCTGACCCGTAGGAAACGTCGCGGAGCCTGGTCCTCGCAGAACACGGCTATGTCAATCAAACCCCATGGGAAGCATCCAGAGCAAAATCCAGGGTTTGTGGAACATGGCTTATGTCAATCCTGACCCCGTGGGAAACATCCAGAGCGGATCCTGGTCCTCGCTGAACACGGCCTATGTCAATCCTGACCCCATGGGAAGCATCCACAGTGAAGCCTGGTCCTCGCAGAACACGGCTATGTCAATCCGACCCCATGGGAAGCGTCCAGAGCAAAATCCCGGTCCCGTGGAACACGGCTAAAGTCAATCTTTACCCCGTGGGAGACGACCAGAGCAACTCCTGACTCCGTGAAATGCGGATAATGGAAACACCATCAATCACTTACGGGTCCTCTCGACCCGTAAGGAAGAAAACTCTCTTGTAAGATCCTTACGATTTATAAGAGAAAACGCACTTAGGAATCCTCACGATCCCTAAGTAGAAAATACACCTACGAGATCCTCTCGACTCGTAGGGAGAAAATTCTTTATGAGAGCCTCACGGCTCGTGAAGTTGAAAAGCCTTAGGCAGCAGATTTGAACCTGCTTTCTAAGCCATCACTACCTTTCGAAGAATTCAAAACGAAATGCTCTCTCTATCATCTACAGGCTACGCTTACTAAGGTAACACGCCGGCAGCAAAGAAAAGAGAAGAAAGCAAAGAGATGACACAAGACATTGCAAAAAAAATGTATCTTTTATTCATAAATTCAATTGGGTACAAAATACATCATATGAAAGAATAAAAAAAATGGATACATTTTATTCAAAATTACAAATGGTGCAAAAACAATTATTGAGAGGGAAGAGTTTTCAATAGACCAATTAGCCGCTCGCGCACTTCCCTCAGCCCCTTTTCATGGTCAGCTGCCACGGCCAACTCTGCTTCAACGTGAGCTCGTTGCTGCAGATAAAATGAAAGTTGCTCGTCAACGACCCGCTGAGCTACCTCACGACCTTGTGCATCTCGTTCAATGAGATCGAGTTTCTGCCTCAGCGTTAGCCTGTCAGAAATACATCGTAGAAGGCTTTCAAAGATGTCTTTTAACTGTGCAGCGTTTGCATCAACTTGAGCATGCAAACGAGCAGATTCTCTTAAAGTCTCCTCGTGCTCCTTACGCCTCAAAGCCGCTTTTAGTTCAAGATGGCGGAAGTAGGGAGTGCTCTCCTCGACCCATGCAGCCCGCTGGGAGTTCGCAGCCAAGACCTCAGGGGCAGAACGTCTAAACTCGAGCTCAAGCAGACAGGCCTCGATTTTTCTACAGTGGTTAACCCAGGACTCCACGACGCCTTCATTATGAAAGTGCACGAGCGTCGCCAGCATGGGATTAACCTCAGCAGCGAAATATGTAGCAAGGGCAGGAGTCTCCGCATCAAGCTCCTCGAGATGATCGATCAACGTGCGCATGCTATTCACAGCACCTTTGGAGGAGGGGCGTCGAGAGAAGGGGCCTGCTGGCATTATGACTTGAGACTCAAACGGAGCTGAAGTCGGTGTCACAGCTACAAAGAAAATCACAGTTAAATAACGGTTCAAGAAATAAAGGAGGTTCATGAACAACGGAGTTTACTATACCGGCTGCAGCAGGTGGCAAGACCGGGAATACCGGCGGTGCAACTGTTCTTTCGTCTTCTCTTTCGATCTGTAGGGCTGTAATTAAAACAAAGAAGAATTAGAAATGATTTGACTACCCGTCAAAGAAAAGAAGAGACGTTAGCTAAAGGCTGTACTCACCAGCTCCGCTGGAAGAGGCAATCTCTGACTGAAAGGAGAAGTGTGGGTGTAGCACCTGATACAGATGATCAAAAAGGACTCCTGCAAGGATATAATAATGCAATGTCAGTACATGAAGTATACTGCCTATAATGAAGCTGATGGGTCACAAATCCACACCTTCCAGCATTTGAGAGGGTACGAGAGAAGGTAAAGGAGCGGTCACCGTCAAAGCAGCAACTGAAGACGCTTCCTCGGATGTCATAACCCCAACGCTCATCATACCTGCATTAGAAATAAGAGAAACGCTGTCAAAAAGAAATTGAAAGGGATTGCGGAATAAAGGGGAAAGTAATGAAACAAAATCTACCTAGTGAGTCGCCGGTCGAGACCGCGACAAGGGAGTTACTGGATGCAGCGAATGCTTCACCCTCCTCCATCAGAACGGTCTTGCCACCCGTAGCCTCATCTTCCGATTCCATGAGAATCGTCGTGACACTCGCAGCGCCCGGCAACGGCAAAGAGCCGCAAGGGGAAAGAGCAACGATTGGAGCAGTGCCCGACTCTTGAGAAAGAGTGGCTACCTTAGGCTTGGCGATTGTAGCCATCTCACCTACCACTACCTCAGGCTCGGTGATTGTGGCTGTCTCACCTGCCGCTACCTCAGGCTCGGTGGTTGCCGCCACGTCACCTACCACTTCCTCGGCAAGACTCGGCCCTGCAGGATAGGATATATAAGAACCTGAAAATTAAAACTTTGACAAAAGGACCCAATGTCACGTTACCTTGGGTCGGTTTTTTGATTGCCTCCCGAGCCGCACGTGCTGCCTGTCTGTGGGCAGTAGACAAGGCAGCCGAAGTATCCTCTGAAGGAGTAGGGGCAGGGGTAACAGCGCTTGGACCTGCACCCGCACCCGCATCCAAGGCGGCAGTACCCTCCCTTGCCGCGCGCATTCTACGCTTCCTTTCCGCCCGGGCCGTGAGGGCAGATCTTCTAAAGACCTCCGTCAACGGGACGTCATCGTCCGCGCCAATAGTTACCTCTGAAGTCGTTATGGCATCCGTCATCGGTTACTTAAGTGAAGCTTCTTTCTGCAATACCGGCGGAACTGAGACTTCGATAGCCGACCCGGGAAGCGTCTCCGCACCGCCCTGCGAAGTCGGTGCCATGCCTGGAATAACTTGAGTAGAGGTAGTTCCTGTAATAAGATGAAAAGGAGGAGTCAGATTACCCATAAGAAATGGGAGCGGAGACGCGGTGAACCGAAATGTACCGATGCCTAAGGATGCTCGAAGTCTTTCCTCTTCCTCAAAAGTCTTGAGAGAAGCCGCGAGAGCTTCTTCGGTGGAAATGCCTGTTTAAAAAAAAAGGGAAAAAGTGTCAGTCAAAACATGATTATAAAAATATGATGCAATGACGAAAAGTACAGCTGATGGTTACCTGATTGCACGATAATGGCCAGTCCCGCTTCGTAGCTTGCCAATTGCTCAGAAGCTGCAATGGCAGCCGCCAGATCAGTATCATCCGGTGGCATGAATAAACCCTCGTTTGTCCCATACTCACTCAGGCCCTCGCCATAAGGAGCATGAGGCTCCTGACCAAATACAACGTCGGCAGAGAGGATCGAATTTTTCTTCCTCTTCTGCGAGCAAGCTCCAGTCGCAGCTAGCACAAGCTTACGCTTGGTAGGCACTTTAGGACAACGAGTCCCGATATCTGAACCCACACCAGAATCGGGGGAAGCTACAGTCGTTGTTTCTACAGGAGCCCGGGGTATCGGTAGCTCGGCCCTGTCGTGGGGGACTTCGATCACGGCAGCTTCTCTGAAGGGAGGTGGGACAATGGTCCGTCGCTTCAGAGGAACGTTTCGATCACCAGCAGGGGGTGCACCTTTGCGATCGAGCAGCAGTCGCTTCTCCTCCCTGATGACGGCGCCCATTGAATGCTGGTACCACGCCACGTACACACTAAAGGCCTTCGGGACATAGCTCGGTTCGCTGATAAAGAATTTGGACCCCGTGTTCATGCGCATGAAATGATGCAGCGCGTTTCGCATTCTCTCTTTAGTGACAGCAGGTTCTAACAAGAAAGCCTCAAGCGGGACTCCCTGATTGTAGCTCAGCTGCTGGGCGAAACGGTGCGGATTGTATCTCATGAATAACGCCGCATCATTTTTCCTAAACACTAGAAAGCCCGGTCTGATGGAATATAAATGAAGGATTTCCCGAGCTTTCAAAACAGAGGCTCCATCTTTAAAAATGTCCCGCAATGGCTGCACCGTTCTCGCGGACTCTTTGCCGATAGTCAGGATCTTGTCAGTGAAAGTCATGCCATTTCCAACCGTGCGAGGACGAAGGAGCAAATCTCTAGCTTCCCGCGGTGACTGATTTACAATAGACGCGTCGACTAATCACATAATCTGAGGGAAGCCACACCTGTCGTAGAAGGACGGCCTTTTATGAATACCGAAAACGCCAAGTGCATGTAGCTCGAGCCATGACATGAAGTAATGCATCGAGAAGTTCACATGCTGCACTCTAGGTTCAGTAGTATCCGCCGCTTGGCTGAGGCCGTAATACGGATGAGCTAACCCGGCAACCTCGACAACCACTTTCATCCCAATGACCATTCGGTGAGCTGGGTAGACGACAGACGGCCTCATACGGCGAGGGTGCATCGAGAGCGCAAACCAGCTCAGCCATAGCCCAAGAAACCCCAAAAAGAACGTTTCCTCATCAATCCCAGGGACTGCAACCTCCGCGAAAAAAACAACTGGAGTGTTAGGAAGGAAGAAACTCTTTTGATCTGCCTCCGCCGTTGGGAAGTTGTTTAACCCTATGCCGAAGTCGTCAAGTTTGGCGAATTTAGCAGCCTCCTTCGAGAGGACTTCCGGATGGAGAAAACGAGCAATGAAATCCTCGAAATTAACCCCGCGTCTCCCAGATTCGAGAAAAAGGCCCTCATAAATATTCAACACTTTGATTAAACTAGGGAACTGGTGTTGAATGGCGTTCTCCGGGGTAAGGCCTGTCATCACTGGGTTGGCACCAAAAATGTAATCATCTGTAGGAAGCAGTTCCTCATAATGCTACCCCATAACCGGTAAGCCGGAAACTTCTGCAAATTCCTCTAATGAAATTGATACTTCTCGGTCTAGCGAAAGGAAGGTGTGAGTAGGAATATTCCACTGCTCCAGAAAGGCCTTAACCCACCGGGCGGGAAGCGTAAAATACTGGAAGAGAGAATAATAAATGGCTGGATACAACCCAAGCCTCAACAACTGTGACTTCTTCGCTGACAGAATGTAGCGGGCCCATTGCAGATAGCCAGCTAGATGACGAGGAATTAGCCCAATCATATATGGTTGTCCTAACGGTCGCGCCTCGCCTTGACAAATACATCACCCCAGGGTATCCAAAACCATTGGAGGCTAAACAGGTATCGAAGCCATAGCAGGCTGAAGAAGACCTCCCGAAGTCCAGTTGACTTCCACGGTATAGTTCACCGGGGGTGGGTCGGCGTAATAGATCGCCATGATGGGCTCTGAGGGTACCGCGCACGAAAAGCTCTGCCGACCCTTAATAATTTGATTGTACCATGTCCCCCAGAGGTGAAGATTCTTATGTTCCGGGTCATGATCTTTGATCAATGCTAAGACTTCCCGGTCCACAGGCGCTCCAGGGAATCCTCCTTCTGAACGAACAAACGGGAAAAAGGGATCGAAAGACATGTCGCCTGTGCGAAAAGGGACAAAAGTCAACTGTCAGTGCTATAATTTAATTTAAATTCTGATACTTGGTACTTTAGAATTTGTACCACACTGCAATGCAGTGGAGAGGGACCAAAGGGGCCCACAAAATCTAGATGACAGTTCATCATTAATAAAACAGCCTCACCATTTGATGAGGCTGTCATTAAATGAGGAAATCCTCAAGAAATTCTCATTAAATGAGAAATCCCTCGGGCAGAGGAGTAAATCTCTCTTTGAGAGCAGTGCTCTGTAACAGAGTGACACTTGTCAAACTCTAATCATGAAGGAATAAAAATTCCTCAAGAGCCTTGCTCTGAAAAGAATGATGATGGAATAATCCATCAGAAAAATTGAAATCAGTTTTCATGAATTAAAAATTCTGAGATCTTCAAGATCCATGAACAAACTCTTAAGAATTCTTCATAAAAGATTAATAAATCTACATGATTTAAGAGAGTAAAGCTCTGTTAATGAGTTAAGAAACCCTGAAAGAGATCTCTTTAGATCTATGATTTCAAGAGAGCAAAGCTCTGTTAATGAGACCCTAAAATGGTTTTTTTTAGATCAAAGATCTATGAAGAGCAAGGCTCTGTTAATGGGTAAAACCCTAGATTATTAAGAGATTTAATTTTTACCTAAATTTTGACAGAGTTTTTGTCCTTAAGAAAATTCTTAAGATGGAGAGCTATGCTCTATGAGAGAATAAAAATTCTCAGAAAACAAGAAAGAAGATGAACAGAAATCATCATGAGGACTAAAGGTCCAATATATAGGCACCGAGTGCTATTTCAACTTCTGAGTTGATCCAAGGGCACAGATGCTGCCACCGTTGCACTCACATGTGGGCTACGTGAGCACAACGGTGGGGGGGCATTTGTTTCCCCCAATCAGAGCAAAGCTCTGTTTAAAATTCAAATTTTTGAAATGAAGCAACGCTTCAGATGCAGCGCCAAGTGCGCTGCGCCCTAAGCAGCGCACCACGTGCAAAGCACGTGGGCGCTAGCGCTTGGTGCGCTGCGCTCTAAGCAGCACACCACGTGTGCGCTAGCGCTAGGTGCGCTGCGCTCCAAGCAGCGCACTACATGTCAAACACAGGTGCGCTAGCGCAATGTGCGCTGCCCTTTAAGCAGCGCACCACATGCAAAACACGGATGCGCTGGAACTAAAAGCTCTCTACCGTTAGATCAAAGATCTAATAATAATGATAAATTATTAATTAATCAAAATTAAATTCTGTTAAGAAAAGATTCCTCAAAATCCTTCCAAATAACAAGATTGTGCTCTGTAAATCAGAGCACCGTTGGATCAATGATCCAATGGTAAATAAAAATTACCAAAAGACAGAATAAATTCTGTATGGAAAGATTTATCAATCTTGTTAAAAACAAGAAGATTGCCTTCTGTAAAACAGAAGCCCTAGGATCAAAGATCTAATGGTGGGGAAACATCCCCAAATCAATCAGAGAAAGATCTCTTTAACTGATTCAACAAATCAGCTTACCCTATAAAAAGGCCCCTAGATTTCAAGTCTCAGATATACAAAAAGAGTGAGAGAAACCTCCCCAAAAAAAATTTAGAGAAATTCAAAAGAGCAAGCTCTTGCAAGAAGATTTTTCTTCAAGGTAAGAATGAATGATGATGAACACAGAGATGAAATCATCTCATGATTAAGAAAGAAGAATTCATTTCTTTAAAAAAATATCATAGATCTACAAAGACAAAAAGTCTTTCACAAAGAGATCAAAAGATCTCATCATAAAATAAAAGAAGAACTTACTTCTCACAGATCATAAATCTATAAGACTAAAGTTTTTCTCAAAGAGATCATGAACATCTCATTATAAAAAGGAGGGAAGAATAATTCAATTCTCTTAAAGATTATAGATCCATAAAGGCAAAGCCTTTCATCAATATAACAGATTGAAACAAAATAAGAACGGTGGTTCTTAGATCCTGAGACAAAGTCTCTTTTAAAAGAACATAAATTGTTTCTCAGATCATAAAATTGATCAGATGCGCTTTGCGCTCTTGAATTGCGCTTCTGCGCTCTCTAGACTGGCGTTTAGTGCCAAATGCGCCACGTGTCAATCGCGCATGTACATGCTTAATAACTAGCGCCTTGCGTTTCTGAAATAGCACACTGCGCTCATGGGCTGACGCTCAGTACCAAGCGCACCACGTGTCACTCACGTGTGCGCCACTAAACTGAAAGCGCAATGCGCTCATAAACCAGCGCTCTGCGCTCATAAACTGGCGCAATGCGCCCATCATCTGGCGCTTAGCGCCAAGCGCAACACGTGTCCTTCATGTTTGCGCTACCTGGCAGAAGCGCACTGCGCTCTTTTACTGGCGCAAAGTGCCAAGCGCACCATGTGTTGCGCTGACAGAACATAAATTCTTCATTAATAAACCCAGAGCTATGATGAATGCTTAGCATTCCATAAAAGAAAAAACATTGTCAGAATGCAATTCAATGCTCAGCATTGTTAAAAGGGCCAAGCCCAAATAAATGCTCCAACAGCCCAAAATAAATGTTAAAACATTTTTTAACTTGATTGGAGTTAGCCCAAGATTGGCCATAAGTCCTCAAATTCAGATTAATTGAGCCCACATGCTCATAAATGTTTTAACAGATCTTAGTTCCAAATTGGACCACAGATCTGTCAACCCACATCGGTTTAAGGGTACACTCTGAACTCCTCTGATTTTTGTCGTTTTAATCCTTCAACGTCTTTAGAGAGGTGACGGGTCCCGACAACCACACATTTCATGCACTATGGGGTCCTTAAGCCCATGGACTATGATGTCCTTAACCTTGACTGTGAGGTCTTTAAACTCACGGACTATGATGTCCTTAACTTTGACTGTGAGGTCTTTAAACTCACGGACTATGATGTCCTTAACCTTGTCTGTGAGGTCTTTAAACTCACGGACTATAATGTCCTTAACCTTGGACCGAGATGTCCTTAAACTAACATTGGACCGTAATGTCCTTAAACTAATCGAGCGCAATGTCCCTAAACTAAAAAATAGAGTTTGAATGCTCTTTTGTTGGATCTAAACGATCCCGTTAAGTTGATCTTAGTATAAAATTAGACTAACGTTTGAGTTGATCTTTGTCCCAAATGAGACTAACGTATCCTTAAACCTAACCCCCAAACCCAAATCTAAGAAGATACGGATTTGGACTAATCCACGCCCTACGGGCGACAACATAAATTAGTCTCTGTATACAATCCACGGGCAACCAAAAACAAAACAAACACCCACGACACGAAGTGACCATCTGGAGAATGAGAAAGTGGTTACCGCGATGCGGTAGCGTAATTAACTGCAGGGGCTTGCGCCTGCAGGGAAGAGCGTCCCCACAATCAAAAACCCTTCAAATGAGAGGGAATCTGACGAAGTCTGCTACATCGGCCGCATCCGTTTAAACCTTCGATACATAGTGTCATAAATCAACTTGGCATCTTCGGAGAGGTGGACGAAAAGCACCAATTAGCATTTGCCCCGAAATTCAGGCGAGACGGACCCCCGCGCGGTCGCGTCTCCGATTTTCGGTAGGGAACAGATATCAAGAGGTTATTAGAAGGTCATCAGCAGCAGACTGCTATCCTTAAGCACCGTCCTGAAGTCGAAGCACCCGGAGTTAAGCAGTTTCGGGCACTGCACCTAAAGAACTTCTCGGAAAAAGAGAGCCCACTTAAGGAAGAAGAATCGGCTCAATCGATCGAAGATGATCTGGTGGCATCTCAGGTGACAGATATTTCCTGGTGAGAGTTTCTAAGTTGCAACTGACTGACAACGCCAGAGTTTGGTGGAAAGCTGAGGAGAGCCGTCTCGCACAACCGATAGAATAGAGAAGATTTTGAGACCTCTTCGATACCAAATACTTCCTAAAGACTGCCCACTTTGACATGGAGTAACAATTCATCCATTTACAACAAGGCTCGATGTGGGTCAAATCGGTGGATGAATATGATGCCGAGTTTGCCATGCTTAGCAGGTAAGATATTGTCTCACATTCAATTTTCCGATCTCACTTGCTACAATGTTAACACAAGGTCGCAACAGGTTCGTTTCACACCTTATTCCTACCGCTGAGATCCGGGCATAACGATTTCAGCAAGGGTTGGACTCTAAAATCCAAGCTTCACTCAATACAGGGGATTTCCCAACCTATGAGCTTGCTTTGAAAGCTGCCCGACACTATGACGCAGTTGTGAAGAAGAAGGGCAGGCCGCAGACTGCCGGTGTGAAACGCCCTATGCACCAGATCATCGGAGGGGCCTCTTCCAGGCCATCTTTTAACGGACCATATCGGAGGCCAGTAGGTTCGTTCGCCAACAACATGCCAGACTTTTGCATCTACTGCAAGAGAACATGGCATCTTGTGAAGAACTGTCATAGGGCGAACAACTTGTGCTTGATCTTTGGGTCTTTTACTCACGCCATTGGAGCATTCCTGTAACAACCCTAAACTTTCTGTACAAAATCTTTGAAAAGTACAGAAAGGAGTATCTTAACCTGAGCACAACTTAAATGTATTTCTTATTTAAGAACAGCAAGAAAACACTTGTAGCTCATTGGTAAAGCTTTGCACTACTGTGACATGGCCCATGTGTTCAAATCCCCCAGCCACATATTATTTTTTGATTTTTCTTTTAAACTTTTGGGAAGCCCAAATGTTTACACGTGCAATACATGTAAAAATGAAAAGTCACTAAAATCAAACATGTGGAATATTATAAATGAACAAACCCCAACACGTGGCATCGATCCAGAGCCCCACACCTACCTAATGGCCGGCGAGATGGATCCCCATACCAGTGCTGCCGGGCCCCCCATGTGGAATGCTCCCAAATTTTTCCCCGACACCCTTTGGCCTCCCCCACTACTCCTCTTCTATTTGTTTTTCCTGAAATTAACCAGAGGATTAAAAATCACCATTAAACCAATGTTTTAATACATTTTAATTCTCATTTTTAATTCCCTAAATCCTAATTCTATCTTATAAATACCACCCCATACCTAACCCCTCTATTCTGAAATCCATTGTCAGAACTCTCAAATTTTTCCAAGTCAAATAAGTTGTACATGTGGAGTTAGCCAAGGTCAAGTTCCAGCGACGATTCGGGAAGATTCCGGCGATCCCACGACTCCACGAAGCTCTCAAAACCTTCCTCCACCTCTTCTCTCTACACTAATCCAGTAAGTCCCTTCTCCATCTCTCTCTTTCTATTCTAAAAAGTTCTCTTTTCAGAACTCGTCGGAAGTGGAGTTAATCCGACATCCGATTCTAAATTGTTTTAAAAAACCAACTTTTCTTAATAACAAATCAACAATTTCTTTATATATTGTTTAGAAACCATAAACCAACATTGAGAACAAGTTTCAATTTAAAATACCATGCTATGCAACTTATATTACACTTTTACAGTTAAATACCACAAAGTTTAACCATGACATTCTTTTATCATAATTGCTCATATTACCTTTAAAAAAACCTCACAAGATAATGACGTACCTCTCACAACACTCATCATGATATAGCACGATTGCTTGAAAACCATATTTTTGTGGCTAATACAATTTTACATTTAAATACTATAAACTATTAAAAACCGTATTCTTTAAATTGTTTTAAATTAAATTCCTTACGATTACGCCTCTACAACCCACTTTTAGGGAACCCAATTTGGATGGTGCGGGTTATCGCACATCCTCGAAACTAGCAGAGCGAGATGCAGACCTCCTTATGGAGCATCCGATCTTAATGGAATTTTTAATGCAATTTTTAAGAATAATGTGATTTTCAATTTAATAAATAAATTCTATTTTTAATAATTATATATACAAATATTATCAAAACATTTATTTTATTTTTTTAATAAAATCCATGTTTCCTAAACACAAGAATCACAAATTTCATGAATATACTATTAACAATCCACACAAGTCAATTTACACTAAAATACCATGTACTATTCAATTTTGGTTTATATTCACTAGAATACCTCATCATATAAAAATTACATCCATGAAAACATTAAATGCGATAAATAAATACTTAAGGATTATTTTGAAAGTTTACTAAAACTATTTTTCATAAAACACCCTCAAGTTATATTAATTTACAATAAGGACCCTAGTAAATATGGGTTTAAGCGGGAACGATTCTCTTGAGCCTCAAGGAGCTGGAGAAAGTGGGTGCTTGCCTATTTAAGGTAGGAAACTAAACCGGGGTTATCAATACGGCAATTGTCTTAGAAAAAGAAACAAATCCTGCTATCCATGTGCAGCAGTTACCGATAATTCCAAAACATAATTCAGGAATCAAATTCTGTTTAAGTGTCCGACTCAGACAGAGTCTCAGTATAATCTGAATAAAATTCCAATCTACATACAATTCAAATATAACTCCAATACATCATAAATCCATATATACTGGAACTCGAACATGAATACTAGAATACTATCAAATATCAACATGACTCGACTGGACCGAACCATGGATATAGATTGACTTGATTACATGACTATCCATTTACATCCTTATCCGTTTATATGAACAATTGATATCATGGTTTCGGCAAGTCTTACATCTATAAAACAACACAATATACATTACGGGGTTTTTAAAGGGGTGGACTGATACAGAATGTGTTAAAAGTGGTACGAGATGGTCATTAAAAGACGTAACTAAACATCTATTGCCGTTGTTCGGTGGAGTTTGACAGAGCCTTGTACTATGGGTTACCTTAGTCCACGGGATAGATGGACTCCTTTCGTAAACACACATATCTTCTGTACCAAGGTACAAACAACTACATTAGTATAGCAAACATAATTTTTTATAATTTACATGTTCTATTCTCTGTCTATTCTTCTCTACCTCTTGGGACTTACCGAGCGATTGTTCGTTGACGACATTCTTTTTCTATTCTTTCTTTGGAATGTTGTCAAGAGGACCTGACTATCTGGAGATCGAGCTCAGCTCAGAAGACTTGAAGCAGCTCATCGAGGACCCCGAGCTTTAGTTCACTTGTATATACTTTTACTTTCAGTTCATGCCATTGTTTAGGCATCGCTTTCCATTGTTGTATTTACTTTCCAGTTGTATTGTAAAGAATGTATAATCAATAAAAAGTTGTTGTTCATTTATATCTCATTTCTTTCTTGTGTACATTTATTATATTGCTTATTTACGCTTAGTGTATTTACTTCTAAGTGAATACGTCGTGGGCCTAGCCGAGTCCCCATATCCGTACTCCGGGAAGCGGGGCGTAACAATGCCCATAGAACCGAGGACCCAACAACCCTCTAGCTAGACCGGCAATCCAAGCCCCTCCTACCCGGTTAGCCCTACCAGCTCCAGCTCTCCATATCTAGACCGCATAACCCCAACACCGAAAGTTTAACCAGACACAGAGGAAAGTGCCACGACACCAAGAATTCACCATGTCGGTCGAAGAGGCCGAAGCTACGGGTCAGGTTACCACCGGTAAATCTCTTCCCTATTCTCTTTCAAGTCCTTTCAATTCATAGTCATCTTATATCTGTTATACCTTAACCTATCCCACGCGACTTAGGTACAATCTTAGTGGCGTCCCTACCTGCACTTGCGCTTTTTGACACCGGGGCATCACATTGCTTTATGTCGCAACGGTTTGTCCGAACTCATGCGATCCCAGTTACACCACTCGTATCCAGATGGAATGTCAATTCAGGGAACGGCATTCTAAAATCAACTTTGGGATATGATATGTGTCCAGTGGTCATCTGCAGTCGAGAATTCTATGCGAACTTCAAAGTGCTGGACATACCGAACTTCGACGTAGTCTTGGGAATGGACTGGCTGGGAACTTTCTTCACTACCATCGACTGTCGCCAAAGGAGGGTAGTGTTTCAAATACCAGATCATCCGGTGTTCTATTTCAAGAGTGGAGACCAAACCTTGGAGCCTTGCATCTACCGAGCAAAACCAAAGAAGGCAGAAATTGCAGCGTTGCAAGCGGAAGAATCGAAGTCAGAGGTGGTTCGAGAGTTCAAGGAGGTATTTTCGGAAGATATATCAGGTTTACCTCCCGATCAAGCTCTTGAATTCAGCATCGATTTATAACCTAGTGCACAACCTGTAATCAAACCTCCATATCGATTAAGTCCAGAGGGATTGAAGGAGATCCGCATTCAGTTGTACGAACTACTGAAGAAAGGTTGGATCTGACCCAGTACTTCAAGTTGGGGATCTCCGGTGTTATTTGTGAAGAAAAAGGAAGGTTCCTACAGGATGTGTGTGGATTATCGAGCTCTAAACGAAGTGACAATTAAGAACAAGTATTCAATACCGCGCATCGATGACCTTTTCGATCAGTTAAGTGGGTCTTATGTCTTTTCAAAGCTAGATCTTCATTCGGGTTATCATCAAGTGAAGGTCAAAGAGTCCGACATTCCGAAGACGGCATTTAGGAATCGTTATGGTCATTATGAATATCTTGTAATGCCATTTGGAGTGACCAATGCACATGCCATCTTTATGAACCTGATGAACCAAGTTTTTCGAGAGTACTTAGACAAGTTTGTTGTTATATTCATCGACGATATCCGGGTGTATTCAAAGAATCGGAAAGAACACGCTGAGCACTTACAGATTGTCCTGGAGACCTTACGACAACACCAGCTCTACACCAAATACAACAAGTGTGAATTTTGGCTAGATCAAGTCGGATTTCTAGGACATATTATTTTAGGCAAAGAAATCTCTGTAGATCCAGCTAAGGTGTCAGCTGTCAACAAGCGGCTGACACCAAAGACGGTGAATGATATAAGAAATTTCTTGGGCTTAGCAGGATACTACCGACGATTTATCGAAGTATTCTCAAAGATCGCAGCACCCCTGACCAAGCTCACATGTAAAGAGGAAGCATTCGTGTGGTCAGAAGCATGTGAGAAGGCTTTTGTAGAACTCAAGTCGAGATTAACCTCTGCACCTATTCTTGTAATACCGAATCAATCTGGCGGATTCGTTGTGCATTGTGATGAGTCCGGTAAAGGATTAGGATGTGTTCTACACCAGCATGGAAAAGTTGTGGCTTTTGCATCAAGGAAATTAAAAGTTCATGAACGCAACTATCTAACACATGATCTGGAATTGGTAGCCGTCATCTTCACACTCAAGATTTGGTGCCACTATTTTTTGGGAGAACGAATGGATATATACACTGACAACAAGAGTCTGAAGTATATATTTACTCAGAAAGAACTCAACATGTGGCAGATAAGATGACTAAAACTCAAGGCGGACTTCGACATCAACCTACAGTATCATCCTGGGAAGGTGAATGTAGTTCCTGATGCACTTAGTCGCAAGCCATTAGCAATGAACATCACCGCTCAGTGGAGACTACAACAAGAATTGCACGGATTGGAGATCGAAGTAGATATGCCAGGTAACGCTTCATATTTGATGAATTTTGTCATGCCCCGCTTCCCAGTGTACGGATAAGGAGACGTGACTAGGCCCGCGACGTATTTACTCAGAAGTAAACACGTTAGGCGTAAATAAGCAATATAATACAAATGTACACAAGAATGATAAAAAATGTAAATGAATAGCAACTTTTTATTTATTAAACATTCTTTACAGTACAACTGAAACGTAAATACAATATGGAAAGTAATGCCTAAACAATGGCATGAACTGAAATTAAAAGTATATACAAGTGACTAGAGCTCGGGGGTCCTTGATGAAATGCTCCAAGTCTTCTGAGTTGGGCTATATCTCCAGAGAGTCGGGTCCTCCTGACAACATTCCAAAGAAAGAATAAAAAGGGAATGCCGTCAGCAAACAATCGCTCGGTAAGTCCTAAAGAGATAGAAATAGAATAGACAGATCAGAGAGAATAAAGCTATATAATGTATGTTTGTTATACTAACGTAGTTGTTTGTATCTTGGTACAGAATATGCCAGTGTATACGAGAGGAGTCCAACTATTCCATGAACTAAGGTATACGGAGCATAAGGAACCATTAAGCCATGAAACAACAGCAACGGATATTCAGGTTAGGTGTATTAAAGTGACCATAATCGTGCCACTTTTAACACATTTCGTACCAATCTACCCCATTAAAACCCCGCAATGTTTATTGTGTTGTTTTATAGATGTAATACTTGCCGAAACCATGATATCAATTGCTCATGTAAACGGATAAGGATGTAAACGGATAGTCATGTAATCAAGTCAATGTATATTCATGGTTCGGTCAGTTCAAGTCATGTTGATATAGATGGTATTCTGGTATTCATGTTCAAGTATATATGGATTCATGTTATATTAGAGTTATATTTGGATTGTATTCATGTGTAGATTGTTTTCACATTAGATTGAGACTCCGTCTGAGTCAAATACTTAAACAGAATTGATTCCTGATTTAGGTTTTGGACTTATCGGCAACTGCTGCATATGGACGACAGGATTTGTGACTTTTGCCAAGCCCAATTACCGTATTGATAACCCCAGTTTAGTTTCCTATCTTAAATAGGCAAGCACCCACTTTCTCCGGCTCCCTGAGACTCAAGAGAATTGGTCCCGTTTAAACCTATATTTACTAGGGTCCGTATTGTAAATTAATAAACTTGAGGGGGTTTTATGAAAATAGTTTTGATAAACTTTCAAAGCAAACCTCAAGCATTTATTTATTGTATTTAGGGTTTTCATGGATCTAATTTCTAAAAGTGGAGTATTCTAGTGAATATAAACCTAAATTGAATAATATATGGTATTTTAGTGTAAATTGGAATTTTATGGATTTGTGATGGTATATTCATGAAATTTGTGATTCCTTTGTTTAGAAAACATGGAATATATTATATGTATTTAAAATAGATAATTTTATAATATTATGAATAATTATTAAAATAAATTTATTTATTAAATAAAAATCACTTTTTCTTAAAAAATTGTAATAAAAATTCTGTCGAGATCGGATGCTCCGTGAGAAGGTCTGCATCTCGCTCTACTAGTACCGAGGATGTGCGATAACCCACACCATCCAAATCGGGTTCCCCAAAATAGGTTGTAGAGGCTTAATTGCAAGGAATTTAATTTAAAACAATTTTAAAGAATACGGATTTATAAGTTTAAAGTATTTTATTGTAAAATTGTACTATCCCACAAAATAGTGTTCCAAAAGCCATCGTTCTATATCATGATGAGTGTTGTGATGAGATAGGTCATTATCTCGTGAGTTTTCTAAAGGTAATATGAGCAAATATGATGAAAGATGTCGAATAGAAAGTTTGTGGTATTTAACCGTAAAAGTGAAATAAAAGTTGCATAGCATGGTATTTTAAATTAAAACATGCTCTAAATGTTTGTTTATGATTACTAAATAAGTTGTAACAATATGGGTGTTTGGTTATTAACATAAGTTATGTTTTTAGCAGAATTAAAATCGGAAGTCGGATTAACTCCACTTCCGACGAGTTTTGAAAAGAGGTCTTTTTAGAATAGGAAAAGAGGAGAGGGGAGGGGACTTACTGGATTAGATAAGAGAGGGGAGGTATAGGAAGAGTATGATAGCTTCGTGGAGTCGCGGTGTCGCTGGATTTGTCCCGAGCCGTCGCCGGAAGATGACCTTGAGCTAACTCCACTTGTACAACTAATTTGACTTGGAAAAATTTGAGAGTTTTGATAATAAATTTCAGAATAGAGAGGACTAGGTATGGTGTGGTATTTATAAGATAGAATTAGGGTTTAGGGGATTAAAAATGAGAATTAAAATGCATTAAAACATTGGTTTAATGGTGATTTTTAATTCTCTGTTAATTTACAGGAAAAACAAACAGAAGAGGAGTAGTGAGGGGAAGGCCAATAGGTGTTGGGGAAAATTTCGGAGCATTTCCCACGGGGGGCTCGGCGGCGCCGACCATATGGCCAATCTCGCCGGCCATCTTGAGGATGTTGGGCTTGGGATTAGTGCCACGTGTCTAGGTCTATTCATATATCATTTTCCACATGTTTGATTTCTGAGACTTTTCATTTTTACATATATTGCACGTGTAAACTTTTGGGTTTCCAAAAATTTTAAAAGAAAAATCATTAAAAATAATACGTGGCTGATGGGATTTTTACACAGGGGCTACGTCACAGTAGTGCAAGACTTTACCAGTGAGCTACAAGTGCCTTCTTGCTGTTCTAAAACAAATTAAATAGTTATAGCATAATCAGGGTTGCAAATACTCCATTTAGTACTTTAACTTTAAACAAATTTCTGTACATTAAAAACAGAGTCGTTACAAATTTACAAGTCCAGTCCACTCTTGTCAATCAGATCAAGGCAGCTCAAGCAAATGATGCCAAGCTATAAAAGATCTAAGAACAAATAGAAAGTGGACTACGAACTGACTTTATTATCCACGAAGATAGATCCTTGCAATATGAAAGCCGTTTATGTGTACCAATCGGCCCTGTTCGAGAAGAGTTGATGAAAGAAACTCACAGCTCTCCGTATTCGGTACACCCCGGTGGCATAAAGATATACAAGGATCTATGGCAACACTACTGGTGGCATGGAATGAAACGCGAAGTAGCCAGGCGCGTAGCCAAGTGTTTGGTGTGTCAGTAAGTGAAGGCTGAATATCACAGAACTGCTGGTCTACTTCAGCCGTTACCAATCACAGAATGGAAATGACAGCACACCACCATGGACTTCGTGACTGCTTTCCCTCGTAGCACGACGGGTAATGACGCAATTTGGGTTATTGTGGATCAACTCACCAAGTCGGCTTACTTTATTCCATTTCGAGTTGGCCAGTCAACCGAGACGTTAGCAAAGAAATACATGGAGGTGAGCATAAATCTAAAGTAAGAATTAAACCTTCAAGATGTACCATATTTAATACTCATAAACTCATGCCGGAGATCGTGAGATTACATAGAGTACCTATTTGCATCGTCTCTGATCGTGATACAAGATTCCGATCACAGTTTTGGCAGAGTCTGCAAGCTAGCTTGGGAACGAATCTGAATTTCAGCACAGCGTATCATCCACAAATAGATGGATAGTCCGAGAGAACAATTCAGATCCTAGAAGACATGCTGAGAGCCTGTATGTTAGTCTTCGGAGGATCGTGGGAAGACCACCTACACCTTGTGGAGTTTTCATACAACAACAGCTATCAGGAAAGTATTGGGATAACACCTTTTGTAGCACTCTACGGGCGGAAGTGTCATTTTGCGCTAAGTTAGGACGACGTTAGAGATCGTGAACTCCTTGGACCAGAGATGATCATGGCAACAATGGACGTGGTTCGCATGATCAGAGAAAGGATGCGAATTGCCTAAGATCGACAGAAACATTGGACAGATACAAAGCGTCAACATCTGGAGTTCCAAGCTGGAGAACATGTACTCTTGAAGATCTCTCCAAACAGAGAAATGATCCGTTTTGGCAAGAGGGATAAGCTAAGTCTAAGATACATACGACCGTTCGACATACTTAAACGAATTGGAGAAGTGACGTACCGTTTAGCACTACCACCCTCATTGGAAAGAGTGTACAATATGTTCCACATATCCCAACTACGACGATATGTAAGAGACCCCAGCCACATACTTGATCACTCAGAACTCACGGTACAAACTGACCTAACATGCGAGCAACAACCAGTTGAGATCCTAAACCGAAAGGTGAAGATATTGTGGAACAAGAAAGTAAACTTGGTCTGAATGATGTGGAGAAAGGATTCTCCAGGAGAATCGACTTGGAAGAAGAGGATATGCGTACACGATACCCTTACCTATTTGAAAATTATTCCCTGTGTAATTGTAAATTTCGAGAATGAAATTTTTATAAGGAGAGTAGAATATAACGACTCTAAAATCACTGTACAGAATTTTCTTATTATTGTACCGAAACGAGTATTACAGCCTGTGTGAGTTAAAAGTTATTTTTGTTAATTAAAAGCAAGAAGCAACTTGTAGCTCACTGGTTAAGCCCCTGCATTGCTGTGACGTAACCTGTGTGTTCGATTCTCATCAGACACAATTATTTTTTCTGATTTTTCATTTTAATTTTTCGAAATCCAAGAGTTGCACGTTCAATACACGAAGAAATGAAAAGTTTCAGAAAAATCAAACGGCGCAATGAGGTGTACACACTCAAAAACCCACGTGGCACGAATCTCGAGGCCAGAGCTTGAGATCCGACGGCCTGTTTCCCCAATAGGGCCGGCGCCGACGGTCAAGATGAGCCCAATTGGCTCCGTGTTTTGCACACACACCCCTTCAACTCCACATAACTGTAGGGTTCCCATCAACGGCAGTAAGGTTTCGGGATGTATCATCCATGCCATTTTCTAAATTTTGCCGTTTCAAGGAACTCTAAACTAGAATCGTTAACTAGAAAAGAATACGGAAACTATATAGTAAACCATTTGCCACTAAATGAAATAGAAATACAACCTTTGTAGATCGGTCCTTCACTTCTAAAGCTCCTTGAAGTAGTCCCTTCGCTGCGATCGTTGAACTCCCGTACTCTTGCATGGCTTCACGAGGGGAAAAGAGCGATCTTGCTTGATGTTTTCGAGTCCGAAGATGATCTACGTCGAGGGAACAGAAGCTCAAGCTTCTACTTCACTAACTAAAGGATTAGTGAGGCTAACACCCTATACTAAAGTGCTAAGCTAGTAGAGAATGATGAAATAGGAAGTGGGCTCACTTTAGAATTATTTTTCTCACAATACTTTCTCACTTTTTCAAACCCTAGAAAGCCTTTCTGAGCTTGAGGAAGAAGATGAAGAAAAATGAGAGGAGAATCAAATGATCAAGTGAGAGAGTGAACCATGGTGAGTGAGTATCATATACTAACTCATGTAGAGACATAAACATGGCTAATTAAAATGGTTATGTTAACAAATATCTAAAGTAAAACAAAATGAGTGGACTTTGTCAAAGCATTCACAAGCTTCTACAAGCTTCATGCACAAAACAAATAATCCACTAATTTTGATTTACTTTAAACATTAAAACCTCACCACTTTAATTAGTATGGTGTATGTCTTATACACCCATGTAGTGTGTATCAACAACCATGACACACACACACATAAAATAAACAATGCACATCAATATATATCACATATATATTACATGTACACACAAGTGAGAAAAGAATGCTTAAGTGAGCCAATGTTAGTTAATGTAAATTAGTATATCTAATATACAATTATACACTAAATTATCAAATCAACACTTGATTTAATAATCCGGCTATATCTCATATAACCGACTAACACTAAATGTACAAACTTATCGAATCAACACTTGATTTGATAACCCGGCTATATCGCATATAACCGACCGATACAAAAGTCGCGAGAATAGAATACGGTATCAAATACATGCATTATTCTCAGTCCCAGACATATCACATATGTGCACCAATTTCGTTTTGCCTGAGCCAGAAAAACCTCTATGTAGGACTCTAAAGACTCGTCAATACGCTGGCAGTAGGTGATGATCACATCAAGCACCCACAAGCCGTCAGCGGTACTAGCTGGACGTAACGACTACCCGGGTATTGAGCGATCATAAGATCAGCAAGCAAGCCCGTTCCAACTCCTGCAAAAGCCAGACGGTAACACTTTCCGTACAGTCCGGTCTTCTCGTCAGATATATCGCATATCAAGTCTAGGGGTGGTAAACGTCAGACCCCAATAACAGATAAGTCATGCCGATGTAAGGCTCATAACGGGTCGTGAAACTACTGGTAACACTTACCAGTAAATCTCTAAATCAGCCCTGGCCAGGGACTTCTTTGTTATGGCCAATCGAGCACAGTACAACATCAACTCCCAATACCGGGAGAGACGAAACCCCTCCTATCGCTCATTGTCTCCATGGGACTCGGGACTGTACCCATAAACCACCTTTTTGCACGCCCTCTTGGACGTGGTAAGGTGGGAATCAAAGCACAGTAGGAATCACATAAGACTCTATGACGATCTCGGGTCTACAGACTAACTTGTACAAGTGTCACCAGAGAACTGCCATCTGACGTGAGGTATAATACCATCTGGGAGTTCTTGGCGAGTCCGTCCAGTGTACCCAGTCTCCACTGAGCACCCGTATACCATCTCTGATGTCAAACACCAATGGATATGGGATCATCCATCGCCCATCTCATGGGTCGAGAAGCGTATACGCTAGTCTACTCTGGTATATCGATGCCCTGTCTCGATATATCTACGACTAGGGACATTAAAGGATGAACTTATGGACTACCATGGCTCCACTAGTATGATCTGCATCATAGTCCTGGTAGTCAAGTACACATCCTAAGGGCTTTACCAACATGTAACCATAAGACAGTATCAAGAGACAAGTATACATGTTAAGATAAAGAGCAACCAGATAGCATATTATCATGTCGAGTAAGAAAGTCCTCTCTATATATGTCCAAGCATCCAATATAATATACATCAAGTGTACAATACTGGTCTCTAGGGCATACATACAACTAACAATAACTCCCCCGCACTGTTTGATTTTCCTGCAATCAAACAGAGACCTTTCAATTCACCATTTAACACATTTTTACTATATTTTATCTCAAACCCTAATTCTCCACCATAAATACCACCCCATGCCATAGCTCTCTCCCATTCTGAAATTCTAGCAAAAATTCTCTCAAAACTCTCTAAATGCCAAGTGGAGTTAAACCGCTCCAGTGGAGTAGCGAGCCAAATTCGAAGACCGGAGCATCTCCGACGAAACCACAACCCCTGAGTACTTCTTCAACCTCTTCTTAACCTTCTAAAAACCATAAGTCTCTCTTCTCTTCTTTTCTTTCCTCTCAATTCGTGTTTTTAAAACAAACCGACAGAAGAGAAGTTATCTCCGATATAGTTTTCTTTTTAATAATTGTAAGTCATGTGATAAGCAAACGAGATACCAAACTAACATGCTACACTAATCCTATCCTTATTCACAACATTTAGTCTTTAGATTTAACAGAATTTTCATATGAAACCAACATATAATAAACTTTTTCATTAAAATATCATGAACTTTAGTGTAACCTCTTTACGATATCTAATATACCCAAACCCTGCCTATACGAACACTATGGTTCCATAGCATGGTATTCTAGAGCTATAGTAAATTTTAAAGAAGAACTTTTTCATTAAAATACTACACTTTTACAAAAATGAGTTTCTTTAAATCGGTATTTCAATATCCTTTACAATTACGCCTCTACAACTCTCGTTAGGGGACCCGCTAATAGATGGTGTGGATTATCACACATTCTTGGGATAGTAGAGCGAGTTGCAGAACTCCTCATGGAGTATTCGGTTTCGAAAAAAATAAAAATACGGTTTTTAAGAAACGCGAATTTTCTAAACAAAACTAAATTTTTGAAAAATTATATAAAAATCTTAAATTCATATTTTAAATAAAAGTATATTAAGAAACTATATTTTTAAATGAAAAAATAAAAATTGTTAATAAAATACCGCCAATTTTCCAAAAGTAGTAGTTTTCAAAAAAATACCATAAACATTTAAAAAGCTAGCTTTTATCACCAAAACACCACAACAATTAAAATATATGTTCACGAAAACCCTAAATATTACAAATCACCCTCGAGATTTATTTTTAAACTATATTAAAGTGTTTTTCATAAAACCTCCTCAAGATATGCAAAACAATATTTTAAGAACTCTAGATTAATATAGGTTTAAGCGGGATCAATTCTCTTAAGTCTTAGGGAGCCAGAGAAAGTGAGTGCTTGCCTATTCAGATTAGACAACTTAATGGAGTTATCAAATGGCAATTGTCTTGGAAAAATACACAAATCCTGGCGTCCATGTGCAGCAGTAGCCGATATCTCCCAAACATAAGATTTTTAATAATTTACATCAATTCACATGAAAAGACGTGAACTCGAATCCAAACTAAAATCTAAACTTGAACTCTAACTCGAACACAAACTCGAACCCTAACCTAACTCGAATCTAAACTCGAGTATGAACTTGAACCCAAACTACTCGAATCAACTTGACTCGAACCAAGATTGCAATTGTCATGACTCGCATATTACTCGTCTCACTCGAATACATTCTACACATTTTGCAATCTATGGTTTCGATCAAGACATGTTAATCAATCAATCAAATCTATTAAGTATATTAACCAGTTATATATATTATACTCGGGGTTCTTGGGATAGTTTCTTGTGTGAATCCGACGGAGCTTCAGGAGTCTCGTATTAACCACTTTTATTTTATTTTATTCGAATATCAGTCCGGTTGACTCATCCACAGCCTAGAGCTCCGATACTAACACATGAAATGGACCCATGTTTCCTTGCTCCTTGGGCCCCACTCTTAAGCTCATGAATACTTCTATGGGCGTTGACATTCACACTTAGAACTTAACATTAACATAGTGACCATATAAAGACCTATAGAATATGTTTACCCATGATCATATACTCTTATTCGTCATATATATTCTACCCTTATTATTTTCTTTACTCTTACTTATCTTTCGGACTTACCGAGCGCTAGTTCGCTGACGGGCATTCTATCCACTTTTCTTCTCTTGGAATGTTGGTCAGATACGGTCGAGACAGAGGAGGTTGAAGCCACAGAGGAGGACTACAACCAGATCGATAACCAGGGCTAGCTCTGTTTCATTTTTTTCTTCAGTTTATGTATGCCACTTGTTTAGGCATTTTTCTTATTGTATTTACTTTTCAGCATAACTCTTGTATTTGTAAATATTGGAGGTTGAATGTAAATAAATATATTTGTTGAAATATTTTACAGTCTCAATTTATTCTTGCATTGTGTATTATTGTTTTCAATAAGCTTAGTATATTTATTAAGGGAATGACCTTCTGTGGATAAATATGCCGCGGGCTTTCCGCGTCACCGTTTCCGTCTACTGGGAAGCGGGACATGACAGGCTTTTACCCCTAGGGTATCCCGAGACTGGAGTGTCCGGCGGGTTGCAGTCATCGCAAGGGGGCATGCGTAGAAAGTAGCTGCTGAGAGACCTGTGGGCGCAACGACCAGCTTCCGCTGCGCTGACTGACCTTTACCGGTATCAAATCCTACCCAAACACTTAAACTAACTGGTTAGACAAAATCTAAATCCAAGTTACTGTCGATTTTTTCAGAACCTCTAAAATTTTTTTAAACAATTACAGAGTGCTCTTTATGATGTAACTAGAACACTAAAGAAAAACGAGGAACTAATTCCAAAATTCAATCGCCAGATTTCCTCAAAATCCCGAAATGGGCGGTTTTACTGTAGCATTTTGTCTCGTGTTTCTTTTGGTGTTTTGTACTCTTGGATTTACGATTTATGGTATTGTTTGATTTTGCCCAGATTTCATCTATTGTTATCTTTGTACTTGGGAAATACGGAGTGTTTCTAAGTCAAAATTTTAACATCATTATAGGTTTAAACGAAACACCGAAATACTAGTATATCCAATATATTCATCTGTGTTACTTGTGCTGTGATCTGTAATGGCTATTATTGCGTGAGACGATTGGAAATATATATAGATTATATATAACAAACTTGCTTATGTTTTGCACCCGCGCTAGCCCTGCCCTCACTCTGCCGTTAGTTAAGTAACCTAACGGTGTATGACGGGACCCCATGGCAAATGCAGATGGTATAAGCGTACATTCTATTTTCGTTTCTTTCTGCAATGATAGTGTTAAATGATGTGACACCATTAATATTGTTTAATGCAAAGAAAGCAAACCAAAATTAAATAATTGGAACAATTTCAAAACCACTCGGTTTTCTTCAAAAATAACTTTTAAATGCGGAGCCTAAACCACTCCTTTTAAAAACTATCATGGTTCCTTCGACTATATCAAATGCATTAAGTTCACGGTTTTCGCCAAAACCAATCGTAGCCCTACGTCATTTCAGATGGGTATTCAGTAGTATTCAAGCTATGTATTTTGACCTTCGCCAAGGCATGGTGATTGGTAGCTATTGGGTATTTATCTATAGCATAGATAGATGCGTTAATCTGGGACAGGCGTACAACTATTTTGGCCTTCATCAAGGGTTTATACGAATGGGTTCAGATTAACCTGGACAATGACGGGTAGAACTTGACTTGCGACTTATGATATTTTAGCCTTCTTCAAGGTCATAAGCGATTGGGGCAAAAATCCACATCTGGAGTTTCAAAGGAAAAGGAAACTTGCTAATTTTGCATACCATCTAGAGTGTGATGATTTTGGTAGGATTCTTTCAAAGTTGTCACACAATGATAGTTGGATCCATATCCCACCGTGAGTTTTATTACTCCTCGGGAGATTTTTTTTCACTTTACAATCAATACTATAAACCAAGTAGGTGTCTGGAACGGTGTTAATGGGGCTACGCCTCTAGGGAGAAGAGGTTATTTAATTACGAAATTTTGTGAAAGCGTTGTAAAACCTCCCTTGAAGTACCGACACTAGTCTGGACGAAAAGTTGAGCAAGAATTGTAGGGTGCGATTAATCCCGACTAATTCTTCTTTTATGCTTTGAAGGAAGATTTGAGGAAACAGTGGGAGCCATGCTGTTTAGATAAACTAAAAACCAATTTAAACTTGCAAGAGTATCATACTCAGTGTTTCTTCTCTCTCTGCGAATTGCAGCGACCAAGATGACCGGGTTTAAGTTACTACTAGATAAAAATATATTGACGGGGTCAAACTATAAAGATTGGCTAAGGAATGTCCCGATGGCCATTACCTATGATAAGCTGGGCTACCTTCTTACTACTAAAGCCCCCGCCGTCCCTGGTCCAGATTCCACCGTCGCGGATATTGAAATCTGTAAGACATGGGAATTAGACAGTGCGAATGCCAAGTGCCTCATGTTAGCCTCTATCGATAATGAACACCAGAGGCGACACGAGAATATGGACCTTGCTTCCATATTCATCCATACCAAATATTTATATGGAGAGAAATCTCGTATCACAAGATATGAGACCTCGAAAAAATTATTTCAAGCGAGGTTGGCTATCGGTTCATCTGTAGGGGACCACGTCCTTAAAATGATCAGCTACATTGAAGAGCTCGCGGACCTTGGGACCACGTTGGAGAACGAGTTGTATACAGACTTGATACTACAGTCCCTCCCCTTTATCTATGCCCAGTTTAACTTCAATATACAGAATAAGGAAGTTACACTTACAGATCTCCTTAACATGTTAAGGAGTCCATAGGGTATCCTGAAGAAATCCAGGGAGACACCCACTCTACTTGTTGGGGAACTTTCTTCGTCTAGATCCAAGACGAAAGCCAAGGGGAAGAAGAAGAAGGCCCCCGCGAAACCGAAAGGCGGTGTCAGTAAGGTACAAGGGAAGGGTAAGGTAAAATTTAGAGGGCTGACAGTAGGGAAAGAGGAATACTTCTATTGTCACCAAAAGGCCATTGGAAGAAGTACTGCAGGGCTTGGAAAGCCAAGAACCAGGATTCGCGGTAAGTTATGGTTTCAGCTTCAGGTGTGTTTATGATTGAAAACTGTCTGTCAATCAACTCTACTTTCTGGGTATTGGATACCGGTTCAGGATCTCATATTTGTAATCATTGCAGGTACTAAGAAGCTGTAGAGTTTTGAAGGCAGGTGATATGACCCTCAGGGTTGCTAACTGAGCGAGCGTGGATATTGTTTCCGTAGAGGAATATCACCTAGGATTGACAAGTGGTTACATTTTGGTTTTGCGTAACTGTTTTTTTGTACCAAGTTTAACATGTAATATCATCTCTGTATCTTTACTATCTAAAAAAGGTTATGATTTTATATTTGTAAGTGATATTGTAAATATTTACCTTAATCATGGTTTGATTGGGTCTGGTACACTAGACAATGGTATATACGTATTAAATCAACACCAGGTTTTCAATGTCCAGAACGCACTTAAAAGAAAGACTCCAGAATTAAATCAAGATTTCTTATGGCATTGTAGACTAGGTCACATCAATGAAACACGGTTGATGAAGTTACATAGAGAGGGATATTTGGATTCGTTTGAATATCTGTCTTATGCAACTTGTCAATCATGTCTCAAAGGAAAGATGACAAAAATTTTGTTCACTGGACACGGAGTAAGAGCCACCGACCGCTTGGAACTCATACACAGCGATGTGTGTGGTCCAATGTCTACACATGCAAGAAGTAGTTATTCTTACTTCATTACTTTTACGGATGATTTATCAAGGTATACACATGTATTCTTGATGAAATATAAATCCGAATCCTTTGAGAAATTCCTGGAATACAAGAATGAAGTGGAAAAACAAACAGGCAAAAGTATCAAGTCACTTCGATCTGATCGAGGTGATGAATACTTAAGTGCCGAGTTCCAGAATTATTTAAAAGAGAATGAAATTCTCTCTCAGCTTACTCCTCCATACACACCTCAACAAAACGGTGTATCAGAAAGGCGGAACCGCACTTTATTGGATATGGTGCGTTCCATGATGAGTAATGCTGAGTTGCCGCGGTCCTTCTAGGCTTATGCACTAGAATCTGCTGCATATCTTTTGAACAAAATTCCTACTAAGTCAGTGCCTACCACACCATATAAAATGTAGGGTTGGAAGAAACCCTATCTTAAGTATCTTAAGATATGGGGATGTCTAGCATTTGTCAAGAAGCAGCATGCAGACAAGTTCAGGGCATGATCAGTACTGTGTAAGTTTGTGGGATACCCAAGAAACTTCATGGGTATCTTTTCTATTACGCAGAGGAACAAAAGGTTTTTGTTTCTCGGCATGCCCACTTTCTGGAGACTTAATTTCTTGAAAAAGAAATAAGTGGGAGCGCAATAGAACTGAAAGAAATTTCAGAACCATAATCTATTACTGAAAACTTGGTGGAACCAGAAGTTTCAAAAGAACCGGACATCCCTGCCCCACTCCGTAGATCTAGTAGGTGGTCTCATCCGTCCGAGAGATACTACGGTTTTCTCGTAGACGGGGATAGAGAGGATTGCATCATCGATGATGATGAGCCAACTAGTTTCCAGCAGCTATTATGAGCAGAGACTCAATAAAGTGGCTGGATGCAATGCAGACCGAAATGGAATCCATGTACACCAACAAAGTTTGGACTTTGGACATTGCACATCAAGGGGTAAAAGCCGTAGGCTGCAAATAGATCTTCAGAAAGAAAATTGGTGCAGATAGACATGTTGAAAGCTATAAGGCTAGACTTGTAGCAAAAGCTTTTCGTTAAAGACCTGGCTTGGACTATGATGAAACCTTTTCTCCAGTAGCTATACTTAAATCCATTCGGATCCTACTTGCCATTGCTTCCTTCCATGATTATGAAATTTGGTAAATGGACATAAAGACCGCTTTTCTGAATGGAAATTTGGAAGAGTGTGTTTATATGGATCAGCCAGAAGGTTTCATAGAATGTGGGAGCAGCGGAAATGTGCGCAGTTTTTTTAAATCCATTTATAGATAAAAGAAGGTATCACGGAGTTGGAACATCAGGTTTGATGAGACAGTCAAAGAATTTGACTTTATCAAAAATCCAGATGAACCATGTATTTATAGTAAGATTGTAGCGAGAACTGTGGTATTTCTCGTCTTGTACGTGGATGACATTCTCGTAATAGGAAATGACATTCCTATGCTACAATCAGTCAAAAAATTCTTGTCATGGAAGATCTCCATGAAAGAACTGGGTGATACCTCCTACATTCTAGGGATCCGGATCTATCATGATAGATATAAAAGGATGTTGGGACTTTCACAGTCTAGGTACATTAACACCATACTGAAAAGATTTAGTATGGAAGATTTCAAGCACGGTAATCTACCGGCTTGTCACGGGATCACCCGCTCCAAAGAGATGTCTCTCAAGACTTATTTGGAAAGGGATCTCATGAGTATTATACCTTACACTTCAGCGGTAGGATCTATAATGTATGTGATGTTGTGTACCAGACCAAATATTGCTTATGCACTAAGCGTGGTAAGCAGGTATCAGTCAAACCCTGGGGAGAACCACTGGATAGTAGTAAAGAACATTATCAAGTAACTGAGAAGGACTAAGGAGATGTTCTTGGTGTACGGCAGTAAAGACCTCCAGATCGAGGCATTCGCTGACTCCAGCTTCCAGAGTGATAAGGATGACTCAAAATCCATGTCGGGTTATGTCTTTACCCTCAATGAAGGGGCGGTCTGTTGGAAGAGCTCTAAACAGGACACCGTTGCTGACTCGACGATGGAGGCAGAGTATATCGCTGCTTGTGATGCCGTGAAAGAAGCAGTCTGGATAAGAAAGTTCATCACAGAACTTCAAGTGGTTCCATACATTTTTGACCCAATACCTTTGTATTATGACAACAGCGTGGCTATAGCTTTAGTGAATGAACCAATGTCCCATCAGAAGTCCAGACATATCTTAAGTTGGTATCACTTGATTATGGTGATCATGGATCACCAGGAGATTGAGATGCGGAGAGTAGACATGGAGAACAACACTGCAGATCCACTCACAAATGTCATCACTCAGACGCAGCTCGAGAGGCTATTCGAGATGTTAGGTCTGCAATATGCCAATACATGGCCTTAGTGCAAGTGGGAGATTGTTAGTGATATATGCCCTAGAGGCCATTATTGTATAGTACTGGATTGTATATTATATTTTAGAAGTTTGGGATATATACAGATATAATAACAGTATTTCTCAACATGATAGTATGCTATCTGGTTTGAGTCTATCTTAATATATGTATATGTTTCTTTTAATGTATCGCTGATACATATTGATAGAGCTCTTAGAATTTTTACTTGACTACCAGTGTTGTGATGTCAGTCACACTAGTGGGAGCTGAGTAGTCTATAAGCACATCCTTAAACTTGTCTCTAGTCGTAGGAGTATCGAGACTAGGCATCAATACTCCAGAGTAGACTAGTGTATACCCTTATTATCCCTGTCAAGGGAGGTGGCTTGTCCTGCAGCTATTGGTATACGGTACCAAAGATAGTATACAGGTACTCATTGGGTTATGAGTTACACTGGACGGGCTCGCTGGGAACTGCTGGTTGGTATTATACCTATCATCAGTTAGCAGTTTCCTGGTGACATGAGTGTAGGGTGTTTTTCGTCACCCCGTTGAGATGGTAATATGCGTCGCTTGTCAGATGTATTACAGATTTCCCCGGCATAAGGTAGGCCAGGGTTTATTGATTATGGGGATGCAAATCTCCGGCAGCCGCGGAATAAGCTGCCGTTAATTACCCTTCACTTTTGGAGTGAGGGAACCTCTGATAATCGGATCAAACTGGTCATACGAACCCAATGTGTCGCGTGCTGTGTTGTGTTTTGAAGGGTTTTCGATATATCGGGGGCCTCACAGAGTTTACGGGGGTCCTACCACTTGAATAGCTGACTGGGGGTCAAGGGGGCTAGCAGCCCCCTTGCGGGGTGCTGGACAGTGCCCCGTTAGAAAAAAAATTCTAACAGATGTGTTTTGAGTGTGTAGTGTATTGGAAAAAGAGGGGTAAGTAGCGTCCTAAGGACGCGTGGGCGCTAGGCGCCGGCGGTTCACGTGCTTGGCACGTTGGCGCTGGGCACGGGCGCGGGCGTCCGTGGGCCACGTGCAACGCGTATGGGCGTCTTGTCTCACGCGCTCAGCACGTGGCCGCTGGACTCCTGCAGAAAAAGGGGGCTTAGCCACAGGATTAGGAGTTAAACTCCCAAGGGACTTTGGAAACTTCCAAAAATGGTGGGATTTTTATCTTTATGGAGTTAAACTCCCAAAAGGATTTTGAGTGGAGTTAAACTCCCAAAAGAATTTTATTTATGTAGTTAAACTCCAAAAGATTAATGGAGTTAAACTCCTAAAAGGATTTTATTTATGAAATTAAACTCCAAAAGATTTTGACAAATGTAGTTGAACTCCCAAAAAAATCTTCGAAGATGATCAAAGGGGGCCCATTTCTTCTCCCCTTTAGTCCTGAATCTTCTTTTGAGCCTTGGATCTTCCCAAAGTAAGATTTTTGGAGATGGGTCTCCTTCTTCCTTCTCTCTGTTGGCTGGATCTTAGAGAAAAGGAGGTGAGACTTAAAAATCTCACCTTTTGGAGATTTGATGGAAGATCCGAGCTCCCCTTCAAGGATTTTATGGTGAAAAACTGTTTCATTTTGGAAAACGAAGAGTTAAACTTTTGATTTAATTCAAAAAAAGGAAGAAGGTTTAGAATCTTGAGAAAGGAGAAGAAGGCACAGAACCCTAATTTTTTGAGGGGGATGAAAAGTTATTTTTTTATATTTCATGATCATGTTGCCTTATATTGGCTTACAAGTTTACACATAACTCCTTGGGCTTTACAAAATGGTATTTTACCCATCCCATACCTCCTGTACTTATTTTTTTGCACATGATCCAAGGGCTTTATAAAAATTTGGCTTTATGCCCATTTTCCTTACATTTATTCATAAAAATTACATCGAAATTATCTATTACATAATTTTCTTATTGGCATGGGGGAGTCCGTCCTCTTCATGTTCAGATCCAATTTAGGTATAGGCCCACTTGACCGGAGCTTGGTCCCATTTGATTTGGAGTTGACTTTGACTTAATCAACCAGGGTGTAATTTTTGACCCCAACAATGAGTACAGATTAGT
This sequence comes from Agapanthus africanus, assembly GCA_030015575.1. Lineage (NCBI taxonomy): Eukaryota > Viridiplantae > Streptophyta > Magnoliopsida > Asparagales > Amaryllidaceae > Agapanthus > Agapanthus africanus. The sequence goes on along the minus strand of CM057349.1, from coordinate 3,645,558 downwards.
CCGTTGACTTGACATCCATATTCGTCTCGAGTGTGTTCCCACTGTACTTAGATTATTACTCTACCATGGCTCAAATGAGTCGTGCAAACAGGTAGTAGTTGGGTGCAGTCCCGAAGCACTTGAAGGCAGTAGGGGTTAGAAGGGATTCGTCTCTCCCGGTATGGGGAGTTGATATCGTGCTGTTTACGGCTGGCCAATACACAAAGTCCCTGATCAGGGCAAATGAGATTTACTGGTAGGTACACTAATGGTTTCTCAGGGTGTAATTGGTTCTACGTTGACATAACTTATTATGCTGTTAGGGGTCTGGCGTTTATCACCCCCAGGCCTAATATGCGATACTCTTAGACGAACAGAACGGACTATACGGAGAATGTCATCTATAGGCTCAGTAGAGTTTCAGACGATTTATCGTGTCGATCTTCCTTTCGAAAGATACCTGGGTAGGCGTTACGTATAGCTAGTGTCACTGACGTGCTTATGGTTAAACCCACTGTCAGCGTATGGTCGAGTCTTTCCATATAGAGGGTTTTCTGGTTCAGGCGAAACAATGTAGTTTGCGTATGGTTTTTACGCAGGGGTGTTCGATTGAACACGTGTATTTATACACGTACTTTAATCGGACGGTTTTGTAGTACTAACAGGTTTGAAAGACTGCCAGATTGATGCTAGTATTATATTGCTCTCTTTTGGGTATTTTTATTTTAACACGAATACGGTATTTATACGAATACGTGTAATTGTATAAATACGGGTATTTATGCTTTGATACAAATACATGTATTTCTTTCTAAATATGAATACGCGTATTTTTTATTTTCGGTACAAATACGGTATTGGTATTTTGGTAGAAATATGGTATACGTATTTATACGGGCTTGAGTATACTTGTTTATATACATGCATTTATATTTATATAAATTTATGTATATGTATACTTGGTGAGGTGGCTTATCTTTACACTCTCTCTTATTCAGACATCTTCTAGTATTGTGTGGGCTTGTGACTCACGTTAGTGAGTCACAACCCACTCACCCACTCTTTTGTTTTGCTTGGAAGAGATATGAATGAAAAAAAGTGCAGGATATTTTGTTGGATGGTTGATATTTTCAAGTAAGGAAAATTCTTGAGTTGCTATCTCTTCTTCTTCCTCCTCATTTTTCTTCACTTGATTTATGAGGATTAAAAGAGAGCATCTAGTTTATAAACTACACCACTCTAAGTATCTTGTCTTTGCAAGACTTGATTTTTATTTGCTTCGGAAGAAATTATCGCTTGAATCGATATTCTCGGATGGATCGTCTTTGACATGGAAGAACGGATTCAAAAGCTCGTTCTATCAACACAAGAAGCTTGTGGAGTCTACCTTTCAAGACTCGAAGGACCATCTACAAAGGTTGTATTCTCAACCGAGTAGTTAAAACTCTAGTTAGGATCTGTTTAGTGTAGTGCTTGGGTTTGTATTATGAGAATTTAGTGTTTTGTTCTCAACATTTTAAAGTTTTTGATTCTGTATAGCCATAGTTGACACGGCAAGGAGCACATATAGGTACAAGATCAAGAGGACTGTTCGGATTATCCCATACACTGCTGTTTCCCCTCAATAAGAGAGCAAAGCTCTGTTCAAAATTTGAACTGAGGCAGCGCCTCACGTACAAAGCACGAGGGCGCCAGCACCAAGAGTTAAAAACTCTAAGGCAGCGCCTCACGTGCCCCGCACGAGGGCGCTGGCACCAGAACTAAAATTTCTCCACCCTTGGATAAAGATCAAACGGAAATGATAAATCATCAAATCACGGAATTAAATTCTGATTGAGGAAATGCTCCTTAAATCTTTCTAAACAAGAAACATTATGCTATGAAAAACAGAGCACTAAACTTTCTGTACAATTTTTCAAAAAATCCAGAAAGGGGTACTTTTGCCTGAGCATAAGATATAAGTTTGTTTTGCTTTTTAATAGCAAGAAGGAGCTTGTAGCTCATTGGTAAGACCTTGCACTGCTGTTACAAAGCACCGGAGTTCAAATCCCATCACCCACATTATTTTTTAATATTATTTTCTTTTAGATATTTAAAAGTCCAAGGATCTACACATGCATAACTCGTAAAAACCCCACTACACATCTAAAACAAACTGGACCAGTGGGAAGACCAAGAGACGACGGACCCACAGCAACCGACCTCGGCCGGACCCGGCCCGAATCGGCCGGCGACTCGGCCGCCGCCAGCCGGACTCGGCCGGACCGCCGAGTCGCTAAGACGAAAGTTGGGACTTTTCACCTCCCCATCACTCCTGCATACTTTAATTCCTTGGATCGGTTCCAGAGATCTTTAAAATCCCTTTAAACCCTATTTTTATTATAAATTAATACAATTTTCATTACGCCCCTTCACCTAACCCTAACCCTAGTTTTACCCTATAAATACCACCCCTAGACACCCCCCCTCACTCATAATTCTTTCCAAACTCTCAAGAAATTTCTCTAGAAATTTTGTGTACAAGTGGAGTTAGCAAAGGGCGAAACTCCGGCGAACTTCCGACGGCGATACGAGGAGTTTCCGTCAACAAAACGACGCACCGGCGATTCCCTTCTCTACCTCTATCCTCCCTCTTTCTTGTTAGCCAGTAAGTCCCACATCCCTCTTCTATTCTCTAGTCTTAAAACATCTTTTAATAAAACCCGACGGAATCGGAGTTAATCCGATTTCTGATTCGGTTCTTCCTAAAAATTCAACCTTTTCTTAAATACAATCATATTAAACCCTTACATGTTGACTATTAAAAATTAACAAGTCATATTGAACAAGTTCCATATCAAAAGGATTTCTATTTCAATTTTTATCGTACTTTTTCACTAAAATACCATGTAGTTTAATTTCGACATTTAAAACATCACAATCTTGCTATACCTTTAAGTAGATCACGAGGTAATGACCTACCTCCTCACACACTCATATGCAAAATAGCACAATACCTTTCGGAAACATAGAATACGGAAAAACGAAACTTTACATATAAATACCATTAACTATTAAAACCGTTTTCTATAAGAATTCTTAATTTTTATAAATCTTTGCAAAGCGCCGCTACAACCCATTTTGGGGAACCCGACTGGGATGGTGCGGATTATCGCACATCTCTGGGCTTAGTAGTGCGAGATGCAGACCTCCGCAAGGAGCATTCGGTCTCGAGAGATTTAAAATACGATTATCTTAAGAAAATGAGATTTCTAGAAATATAATATATATATTAAAATTATTTTATTTAAATATATATATATGTATTATCAAAATACCTATTTTTGATATGATATAAATATTCCAACCTTTCTAAATCAAAAGCATCACTTTACATGAAAATACCCTGAATTCCATACAAGTTTAATATTACAATTAAATACCCTATATTATGAAAAATAGGTTTATTCACTAGAAATGTCACAAATATAAAATCCACGACTGTGAAAACTCTAAAGATGATAATTAAATACTTGAGGTGTATTTTGTAAATTATACAAAATTATTTTTTCATAAAACCCCCTCAAATTTTATAAATTACAATAAGGACCCTAGTAAATATAGGTTTAAGCGGGACCAATCTCTTGAGCCTTAGGGAGCCGGAGAAGTGGGTGCTTGCCGATTTAAGGTAGACAACTTAGCAACGGTGTTATCAACACGGTAATCGTCTTTGAAAAAGACACAAATCCTGCCGCCCATGTGCAGCGGTTACCGATAATATCAAAACAATCAGGACTTCAATTTCTTTTCTAATTATTCTGACTCAGACTGAGTCTCATTATAAATAATCTGACTTGAATATAATTTAAGTACAAACTACAATTCAATATGAATCCATGAATCCATATAATCAATCGAATCAAACTATTCAATCTATATTGACCGAACCGAACCATGGATATACTTCCATTTACATGATTCTCCGGTTACATCCATGATTCTCTAGTTACATCCATTTACTGATATCACGGTTTTGGCAAGTCATTCAATTATACAATCTATATTACAAGATATTACAAGTTGCAATATTATACAAACAATACAACCAAGACGTCGCCGGGTTTAAGGGGTAGATTGGTATGGAAAGTGTTAGGAGTGGCACGAGACTGCAAGATTTAAGACACCTAACTTGAATACCACGCCGTTGTTCCGGACTTTCTAACGGAGCCTTGTACTTCCATTTGCATTAGTCTCTGGCATATAGAGACTCCTCTCGTATACACTGGCATCCTTCTATACCAAGTTACAAACAACAGCGTTAATGAATACAACAGTATAACAATATAATACAACTTTAAAAGCTACACTCTCTCTCTCTCTTACTCTCTGCCTTTTCTATTTCTCTCTTATCTTTGGGGCTTACCGAGCGATTGTTCGCAGACGACATTCCTTCTCTTTCTTCTTTGGAATGTTGTCAGGTGATCTGGACACTCAGGAGATCGAGCCTACCAGCGTGGACTTGGATCAGCTTGCTTACGACCCAGAGCTCTAGCTTCATTGTACACATTTCATTTCAGTACTTTCCATTTCTGCTATGCCATTGTTTAGGCATTGCTTTCATTCAGATGTATTTACTTTTCCATGCATTGTACAAAAGAATGTTAATAAATAAAGTTGCTGTTTCACTACATTTGTCTCTTGTGTATATTTATTTTATATTGCTTAGATACGCTTAGCGTATTTACTTCAGAGTAAATACGTAGCGGCCTCGTCGCGTCCCCTTCGCCATACACCGGGAAGCGGGGCGTGACAGAAGCAGTACTCCCCTTGGGGATAGAGCTATCCTCTCTACGAGTGGCGGTTAATTATGAACTAACGGATGAAGAGAATACTCATCTTCGGCTTAAGGAGCTCGATGCTCTCGATGAAACTCGTCTCATGGCGCAGCAAAACTTGGAGGCTTACAAAGCAAAGATGATACACTCATACGAAAGATTAACTAGGCCGAGAACATTCCGCCAAGGCGAACTCGTGCTAGTTGTCAAAAGACCTATGATCTCCAATCATGCCAAACGGGGAAAATTCGAACCAAACTATGAGGGCCCGTACATCGTAGACAAATTCTACCAAGGTGGCGCTTACTTTCTCATGGATATGCATGGCGAAAGACCCTTCCGGCCAATAAATGGCCGATTCCTTAAGAAATACTACGCCTGACGAATCACAGCCCAGGTTAATGATAAATGACGACGCTTGTGTCCGCTCGCTGTCTTCCTGAGTAGCAAACTCTGTAAGTGCTATCCGGCAAAACTTCGCCGCAAAAACTAACAATAGACCGGAACAAGCTATGGACCATAACGTCCTTAAACTACTACGAACTGCAGCATCCTTAGGCTAACACGGCAAAAAAAATGGTACGTCCATAAACGAAATGGGCACGGATGAAAACCCGAAAGGGCTCCGTGAGTAAAAACAGCAGGGCTACCGTCGAGTTTGTGAAAACCCGAAAGGAAGCAGGCTCGTAAAAAAATTTTCCTGTGCACTTGCAAGGTCCTCTCGACCTTGTAAGGAGAAAATACCCGCGTGAGATCCTTACGACTCACAAGGGAGCAAAACACTTAGGAATCCTCATGATCCCTAAGGAGAAATTACACTTACGAGATCCTCACGATTTGTAAGGAGAATCCCCCCCCCCATGAGACTCTCACGGCTTACAGGATTCATAAGTCTTAAAATACAGGGACCTAAACCTGTTCTTAAGCCATCATATCCCCCAAACTGCCCTACAGGCGGTCAATATTGACCCTTGTATACAATCCACGAGCATAAATAAGCGTTCCCTTGCCCAGTTCCACCAATGGTGCGAAATTCCCCTATTTGGTGAACACACATGTAAGTCCTCTCGACTTGCAAGGAGAAAACGCTCTTGTGAGATCCTTATGACTCTCAAGAGAAAACACACTTAGGAGTCCTCATGACCCCTAAGGAGAAATTACACCTACGAGATCCTCATGACTCGTAAGGAGAAATACCTTTATGAGACCTTTACGGCTCATGAAGTCAAAAGTCTTAGTCGTCAGGTCCCTAACCCTATTTGCTAAGCCACCTTTGTTCGAACCAATAAAGGCAGATGATGATTCGCTCCTGGCAATGTCCCAGTGGTAGCGATACTGATACCTAAATCGGTATCAAATTCTAAGTCCTTTCACGGCAAATGATGATTCGCTCCTGGCCATATTCCAGTCGCAGCGATGCTGATTGCTAAGATTGGTATCAGATCTCAAGTCCATACTCACAACAAAATCAGCGAGCCAAAAATACATATAAAAATAGCTGAAATGATTGGGCAACTCGCAATAAAAACCAGCGACTAAAAAGAAAAATAGCCGAAATGATTGGGCACCGTGAAAAATAGCCGAAATGATTGGTCAATCGCGACTTTCATGATATAAAAAGCTGAAATGATAGAGTATCGCGGAAAGAAATAAAAAAAAATGAATGAATAAAACTTTTTCCCTACAGGCGAGTCCATACTGACCCCTGTATACAATCTATGGGCATGAACGAAAAAGGAACCACATTTCCCAACAGACTCTGTCAAAGGGAGAGTCACATCTCAACGGCAGCATCTGTATCCCAGAAGATCAACACGGCGTTCCTTCTCGACACCGCAGAAAGCGGAAACAAGTCAGCCAATGACCTCCCGCCGGAACAACACTCTGTCTCGGAAACAAGTCAGCCAATGACCTCCCCGCCGGAACAACGCTCCGTCTCGGAAATAAGTCAGCCAATGACCTCCCCGCCGGAGCAACGCTCCGTCTTGGAAACAAGTCAACCAATGACCTCCCCGCCGGATCAACGCTCTTTCTCTCTCGGAAACAAGTCAACCAATGACCTCCCCGTCGGAGCAATGCTCCGTCTTAGAAACAAGTCAACCAATGACCTCCCCGTCGGAGCAACGCTCCGTCTCGAAATCAAGTCAACCAATAATCTCTCGATTCGTCTCAACCCCTAGGGAGATCAGTCTCCCTGCACAAACCTTTCAACCCGTAAAAAGAAAATTCTCTTGTGAGATCCTTACGACTCTCAAGAGAAAACGCACTTAGGAGTCCTTACGACCCCTAAGGAGAAATTACACCTACGAGATCCTCTCGACTCGTGGGGAGAAACGTCTTTATGAGACCCTCACGGCTTATAAAGTTGAAAAATTCTTAGGTTGCAGATCTGAACCTATTTCCTAAGCCATCGCTACCTTACAAGGAGTTCAAGATGAACCGTTATCTACCATCTACAGGCCACTTTTGCTAAAGTCACATGCCAATGACACGACAAAGAAAAGAAAGCAATAGTATGAGATAAAATATGCCTTTTATTCAGTAATTCAAGTGAATACAGGATACATCACATAAAAGAATCAATAATGAATGCATGTTATTCACCAATTACAAATTTTCAGTCAAAAAAAATACAGAAATGGCTGCTAAGAAGGAGGCATCTTCAATAAGTCAGCAAGCCGCTCAAGCACTCCTCTCAGTCCTTTCTCGTGGTCAGCCGTCACGGCCAACTCCGCTTCAATTTGAGTTCGCCGCTGCGAACAGGATGAAAGATTTTCGCCAGTTTCTAACATTGAAGCATTGCAGTCCTGTACAGCCCGCTCGGTGAGGTCAAGCGTCCGCCTTAGCACCAACCCATCCGAAATACATCTTTGAAGGTTGTCAAAGACGACTTTTAGTTGTGCAGCATTCGCTTCAATCTGGGCATGCAATCAGACGGACTCGTTGGAAGCCACCTCATGTTCCTTTCGTTTCACGGTCGCCTCTTATTCAAAATGACGCAGGAAAGGAACACTACGCTCAACCCATGCAGCTCGCTGGGAAATCAAAGCCAGAACCTCAGGAGCAAGACGCTTGAGCTCAATCTCGTGCAGGCAAGCCACGATCTTTCTGCAGTAATTACCCCAAGATTCGACGACACCTTCATCATGGAAGTTCATGAGCGTCGCCAGCATAGGATTAACCTCAGCAGCAAAATCTGCAGCGGATGCGAGGGCTTCGGTGTCAAGATCCTCGGCGAATTCGCTTAACATGCGTCGGCTATTTGCAGCACCCCTGGAAGATGTGCGTTTAGCAAAGGGCCCTGCCGGCATTGGGATGCGAGACTCAAAGGGAGTAGGAGCCGGTACGATTGCTGCAAAATAAATTATAGTCAAATTTCGTCTCTGGAGGTAAAGAAAATACACGAGCGATGGAGTCTATCATACCGGCTGTAACAGGTAGCAAGATAGAGAATGCAGGAGGCTCGGCTATTCTCTCAACCCGTGACACTATGATCAACATGAAGAAAAATTAAACAACCATACATTTACTCATAAAAGAAAAGGAGAAGCACTGGCTAAAAACTATACTAACCGACACCAGCAGGTAGGATGATTTCCGACTGGAAGGAGAAATGCGGGTTCAACACCTGATATAGATGGTCAAAAAGAACTTCTGCAAAGTTGTGACAATATACTGTCAATACAAGGAGGTTGGTACCTACAGTGAAACCGATAAATCGCAAACCTATACCTTCCAGCATTTCAGAGGTCACAGGAGAAGGCGAGGGGACAACAGCCGTCATGGCGGCGACCGGAGGTGCTTCAGATGGCACAATCTCGGCGTTCACTGCACCTACAAACAAAATATCGTCAGAGGGAGCTGAACGGGATTGAGAAATAAAAAGAGAACAGTGACTCAAGACTTACCTGATGGGTCATCAATCAAAACCGCGACGGAAGCATCACCAGGCATAGCGACATCTTCGCTCTTCCTCAGAGGAGTAGTTTCTGCTCCCATGGATTCCCCTGATTCGACGAGGGCCGTCGTGACGCTTGCGACGCCCACCGATACCAGGGAGCCACACGAGGAAAGAGCAGTGGTTTGGACAGTCTCGGATTCCAGAGAGAGGGTAGCAGCTTCAGGCACGGTAACTGCCAAGGTTTCACCCGTCATCCCTTCGCCAAGACTTGGCCCTGCAAAAAAAATGCATGTGTCAAAATTCGAAGATCAAGATCTAGTAAAAAACTCAGCGTTACGTTACCTTGGGTCAGCTTTTCAGTTTCTTCCCGAACCGCGCGTGTAACCTGTCTACGGGTGGTAGACAACGTAGAGGGAACATCTACCGAAGGAGTATCAGCAAGCCGAATAATGCTTGAGCCTGCACCCACGGCCAAACTGGCATCGCGTTCCTCGCCGCATGCTTCCTATGCTTCCTTTTGGTCTGAGCAGTGAGAAGCGACCTCCTCAAGACCTCTAATAAAGGGACGTTGTCCTCCCAACCAAGCTCTGCCTCTAAAGCCGTTACGACATCCTTCATCGGCCACTTTAGCAAAGCCTCCTGCGGGGACGTTGGGAGAGCTGGGGCCACAATAGCTGGCTCTGGAAGCGTCGCTACATCACCACTCGGGATCGGCACCGTACTCGGAATAACCTGAGTCAAGGTAGTCCCTGCAATAAAATAAAGGAGAGGGTCAGAGCACGAATAAAAAAAGGGGAATAAAGGCACAGTGAGCTGAATTATACCAAGACCCAAAGAAGCGCGGAGCCTCTCTTCCACCTTGAACGTCTTGATGGAAGCCATGAGAGAATTTTCGGAAGAAATACTTGTTGAAGAAAAGGGCATTAGTAAAAGCATAATAATAAAGACGGAATGAACACGGAAAAATACAACTGAAGTATACCTGACTTCGTGATGGTAATCAGCGCCGCTTCTTCGCGAGCCAGTCACTCGGAGGCCACAAGGGCAGCCTGTAGATCGGTGTCAGTCACAGGCGTGTCGAACAAGCCATCGTTAGTGCCATACCCACACAAGCTCTCGCTGTAAGGAGCATGTGGCTCCTGGACAAATATGACGTCGGCAGGAAACAACGACTTCTTCTTCTTTTGCGAGTGAGCGCCGGTAGCCGATGATAAAAGTTTGCGCTTAACGGGCATTTTTGGGCGGCGGGTCTCGATTTCTTCACCAACGCCAGACTTCGGGGACGCTGTAGCTATCGTTTCTACAGGAACACGGGGTAGAGGCTTCTAAGGAAAGGCGCGCGGGACCGCAACCGCAGCAGCTTCTCTTAAGGAAGGACCAACAGTGGTCCGTCACTTTAAGGGGACAGCTGGATTACCGGCAAGGACCGCACCCTTGCTATCGAGAAGTAACTGTCTTTCTTCCCTAATAACAGCACCCGTCGCATGCCGGTACCACGCCACATATGTGTTCGAGGATTTTGGAACGTAGCTCAGCTCACTGATGAGAAAGTTGGACCCAGTATTTAGCCGCATGAAGTGGTGCAGAGCGCTGCGGATACCCTCTTCTGTAGCAACCGGCTCAGCTAAAAAAGCCTCAAGCGGGACAACCTGATCGTAACTCGACTGTTGAGCAAAACGGTGCGGCTTGTACCTTATGAACAGTGCCGAGTCGTTCTACCTGAACACTAAAAAGCTCGGCCTGATTAAATACAAATGCAGAATCTCCCGAGCTTTCAATGTAGGAGCCCCGTCTTCGAAGGCATCGCACAGCGGATGCGCCGTTTTACTAGATTCCTTGCCGATAGTTAAGACCTTATCGACGAAAGTCATGCTATCCCCGACCATACGCGGGCGAAGGACCAGACCCCGAGCCTCTCGCTGTGACGGATCCAAAGCAGAAGCATCAACTAGAAACATAACCCGGGGGAAATTATAATTGTCGTAGAAACGGGGCCATTTATGGACTCCAAAAACGCCGAGCACATGCAGCTCGATCCACGACGTGAATAGTGCAGCAGGAGATGCATGTGTTGTACCCCTGGCTGAGTGGTGTCTGCAGCTAAGCTTAGGCCATGATACAGGTGAGCTAGCCCAGCGATCCCGACAGCCACTCGTGTCCCGGCAACCATTCGGTGAGCCGGATAGAAAACGGATGGCCTCATATAGCGAGGGTGCATTGGGAGCACAAACCAGCTTAACCATAGCCCGGGAAACCCCAAAAAGAATGTCTCTTCATCGACATCTGAAGCTGCGAGCTCTGCAAAGGGGACGACCAAGGTGTCGGGGATGAAGAAATTCTTTTGATCCGCTTCCGCTGTCGGCTGATTATCCAAGCCAAAACCAAAGGGATCGTCAAGCTTGGCAAATTTCATGAATTTTTTTGACAAGACTTCCGGGCGAAGAAAGCAGGCGATGAAATCCGCGAAGCTGACTCCGTGCCCTCTGGACTCGAGAAACAGACACTCGTAAATATTCAACACCTTGATTAGACTCAGGAACCGATGTTGAATAGCATTCTCCGTAGTGAGACCCATCACCACTGATTTGGTGGCGAAGACGTACTCGTCAGGGGGAATATTTCCTCGTAATGTTCCCCTCTGACCGGTGGGCCCAAAATTTCTGCAAATTCCTCCAAGGAAATCGAAACCTCCCGGTCCGATAAAAGAAAGGTGTGAGTCGGGGTATTCCACTATTCCAGGAAGGCAATGACCCTCCATACGTGAGGCGCGGGATACTAGAAAAGAGACGCGTAGATAGCAGGGTACAACCCGAGCTTCAGCAGCAGTGACTTTTTGGCCGACAAGATGTATCGAGCCCACTGCAAGCATCCGACTGAATGGAGAGGAGTCAAGCCTATCATGTATGTCTGTCCCCAAGGGCGCGACTCGCCTTGACATATGCGCCTCCCCAGAATATTTAAAGCCATCAGCGGCTGTACAGGGATCGAGCCTATAGAGGGCTGGAGGCATCCCTCTGTAGTCCAGTCAACCTCCTCCACAGCGTAATTCACCTGGGGCTAGTCAGTATAATGAATGGCGGAAATTGGCTCTGAAGGCATCGCACAAGAGAAACTGTGCCGATCCCGAATAATTTGGTTGTACCATAACCCCTATAAGTCAAGAGACTTCTGCTCCGGGTCGTGATCTTTAATCAGTGCAAGAACTTCCCGGTCCACGGGCGTATCGGCGTATGCACTCTTTGGGCAAAGAAATGGGAAAGAAGAGTCAAAAGGCATAGTACCTGAGCAAAAAGAAACGAGGGTTAGAAGTCAATACATTACAAATTCTGACATCTGGTACTTTAAATTTGAACCTTACTGCAATGCAGGAAAAAAGGGACCGAGGGGGGACCCACAAAATCAAAATGACGGCTCATCATTGATGAGACAGTCAATCGTTAAGGAAGAAATCCTAAAAAAATTCTCATTTAATGAGAAACTCGTTGAGCCAAGGAGTTAAACTCCCTCGAGAGCAGTGCTCTATAAACAGAAATTACATCTATCAACTGTAATTATGAGGGGAATAAAAATTCCCCGAAATTTCTAAGAGCATGCTCTCTGGAAACGATGGAGTAATCCGTCAGAACCCTAAAAAGCAAAGCTTTTTACAGAGTAAAAACTCCAAGATCTTTAAGATCTACAAAACGAACTCTAAGATTTCTTCATAGAGATGAACAATGTTCTAAATAAATGGGTTAAGTAACCCAAAAAATCCATTTTAAGATCTATGATCTAAGAATAGCAAAGCCCTGTTAATAGGTTCGATCCTTACCAAATTTAGGTAGAGTTCTAATTACAAAAGGAATTTCCTTGGGCAGAGATCTAAGCACTGAAGGAAGAATTAAATTCTCAAGAACAAGAAAGGAAGAAGATAAAAAGAAGTCATCTCAAGGGACAAAAACCCTACTTATAGGCGCTGGAAGACAATTCAACTTCCAAGATGATCCAATGGTGGAAAGGTTGCCACCGCTGCACTAACGTGTGAGCCACGTGAGCGCAACGTTGAGAGGCATTTGTTTCCCCCCCCAATAAGAGTGCAAGGCTCTGTTCAAAATTTGAACTGAGGCAGCGCCTCACGTGCAAAGCATGAGGGCGCCAACGCCAAGAGTTAAAAACTCTGAGGCAGCGCCTCACGTGTCCCGCACGAGGGCGCTAGCGCCAGAACTAAAAGTTCTCCACCCTTGGATCAAAGATCCAACGGAGATAATAAATCATCAAATCACAGAATTAAATTCTGATTGAGGAAATGCTCCTCAAATCTTTCTAAATAAGAAAGATTATTCTCTGTAAAACAGAGCACCGTTGGATCAAAAATCCAATGGTGATTAAAAATCACCAAGCTATAAAATAAGCTCTGTAGGGGAAAATATTTTCCCAATCTTTCTAAACAAGAATGATTATGCTCTGTAAAACAAAGCACCGTTGGATCGAAGATCCAATGGTGATTAAAAATCACCAAGCTACAGAATAAGCTCTGTAGGGGAAAATATTTTCCCAATCATTCTAAACAAGAAAAATTATGCTCTGTAAAATAGAGCACCGTTGGATCAAAGATCCAATGGTGATTAAAAAATCACCAAATTATAGAATAGGCTCTTTATGGAAAATATTTTCTCAATCTTGTTTAAAACAAGAAAAATATCTTCTGTAAAACAGAAGTCCTTGGATCAAAAATCCAACGGTGGATAAAATCCCCAAATCAATTAAGAAATCTCTTAATGAGAGATTTCCTTAACTGAATCAACAAATCAGCCTCAACTATATAAAGGACCCAAGACTTCAAGTCTCAGAGGCAGAGAAGATCCCCCCCCCTAAACTTCAAACTTCAAGACGAGAACGATTTCTCCTCAAGGTAAATAAAAATAAGAGAGATCATAGTATTTCCTCCATATCTAAGAGTTTAACTCTCATATCAGAAGAATTTAGTTCTTTTTCCAGATTTCAGATCTATAAGACAAAGTCTTTCACAAGTTAAGAAAGATCATAACATCTCCTCCATATCTAAGAATTTAACTCTCGCATCAGAAGAACTTAGCTCTTTTTCCATATCTCAGATCTGTAAGACAAAGTCTTTCACAAGTGAAAATCTAATTCTCAGAGAATTGAATTGGGCAGAACAGAAAAACTCAGTGCTTAGCACTCAAAATCTGGCACTCATTGCCAATCGCTCCACGTGCTCCTCATGCGGGCACTATTTAAGAAGAAGTGCTTAGCACTCAAAGTTTGGCGCTCAGTGCCAAGCGCTCCACGTGCTCCTCACGCGGATGCTATTTAAGAAGAAGCGCTTAGCACTCAAAGTCTGGCACTCATCGCCAAGTGCTCCACGTGCTCTTCACGTGGGCGCTATTTAATAAGAAGTGCTTAGCGCTCAGTGTTTGGCGCTCAGTGCCGAGCGCCTCACGTGCTCTGTACGTGGACGCCATAAATTGTTTAACACTCCATATAAAAGAATATGAATAAAACAAAAAAAGGGTGTCAGAACCCAAATCAATGCTCAGCAGTGCTGATACAGGAAGGGGATCTAGCCCAAATAAGTAATCAAGTGGACCGAGCCCAAAATTGGCCAAACCCCAAATTGACTGAGCCCAAATGTCTTCTTCTAAATTGACCTTAGTCCCAGACAAGGCTCATAAGTCCCCGATGAACATGCATTGGTTCAAGGGTACATCTCGTCACTCCTCTGATACATATCGTTGTAATTCTTCAACGTTTTCAGAGAGACGCAATGTCCTGAAACTAGCTATGGACCGCAACGTCCCTAAACTAAACTCTATGGACTGGACACAATGTCCCTAAACCATATGGACACAATGTCCCTAAACTAAACTCTATGGATTATGATGTCCTTAAACACAATGGACCGCAACATCCATAAACTAAACTCTATGGACTATGATGTGCTTAAACCAACCATGGACCGTAACGTCCCCAAACTACTGTGGACCGCAACGTCCTTAAACTAAACTCTCACCCCAAAAATGGTGATCTGTGGACCGCAATGTTCCTAAACTAATAACGGACCGCAACGTTTTTAAACTAAAATAATAGAGCCCAAATGATTTTCCGTTGGATCTAAATGATCCTAAAACCTTGTTAAGTAGAACTTAGTCTAAAATTAGACTAACGTATCCATAACAAACATTTAAGTTGATCTTAATCTCAAATGAGATTAACGATCCTTAAATCAAACCAAACCCAAATTTAAGAAAATACGGATTTGGACTAATCCACGCCCTACGGGAGACAAAATTAGTCTCCGTATATGATCCACGGGCAACCAAAAATAAAATAAACACACACGACACGAAGTGAACATCTCGAGTAAGAGAAAGTGGTTATCGCTACGCGGTAACGTAATTAACTACAGGGGCTTGTGCCTGTAGGGAAAAGCGTCCCCACAATCAAAAACCCCTCGCAAATGAGGGGGAATATGACGAAGTCTGTTACAACGGCCGCATCTGTCCAAACCTCCGATACATGGTGCCATAAATCAACTTGGTATTTTTGGAGAGGTGGACGGATAAATCCAAATAGTATCTGCCCCCAATATTCAGGCCAGATGTCTTAACGTCCCGGTCGCATCTTTCGACGGTGAACAACTGCCTCAAAAGTTTCCCTTTAACCTTGAAGTCAATCGGTTGTAGACGAACTAGGTTTGTGGCAACACCGACTCTCAACTTTTTTTTGAAATATTTAGTGTTATGAATTTCACAATCAACAAATAAGTAGAAAATTAACCTAACTATAATTACTTTACAACATCATCACCCCAAAACAAATTAAGAGTGACATTTTCTCATATCGGTATTGCATATTTAAGTGCTCCCACTGAATCTAACCATCTTAATGCAAATCGAATTACATTTGAGTTAATTTTCGTTGAGTCAGAAATATTTTACATGGACCCCAATAATCAAAACATGTGCCCAACACCCATTTAAAAAATTTTGCGACCTTCAAAATACTTTTCTCTAATTTTCTGTAATTTTCTGGATTTTTCTTAATTTTTCTGAAAATAAAACGATTTCTAAAATAAAAACCAGAAATGAAGAAAAAAAATATCAACATGCCCAGGGTCCAGACTTACTAGGCCTAAGCCAAGGCCCGAGCCTCCAGTTCAAGGACTGGCTCAGTCGAGCCGGGACTTCGGCCTCGCTCGAGTGGCCGGCGGGGCTCGAATCACCGACCACGGCTCCGGCTCAAAAGAAATTTTTTTTAATAATTTTAGATTTCCCTTTTTAAAAACAATCTAGAAAAAGGAAAAATATAAAAAAATCAAAAATCCACAGAAAATTAGATTTTGCAAATCTTTTAGTTTTAACAATTAAAACCCAAAAAAGATCTTATCTCTGACGAATTTTTAAATTAACACATATCCTTTTAAAAATAGCTAAATCTTAAAAGCCACAAATATATGGTTAGGATGCATGAAAAAAAATTGGTGGCGGCTGCCATCAACCTTTTGTCGCGATGCCGTCTATTCAATTTTTTTTATTTTAATTCTAATGCATTAAATTAAATTAAAACAAATTTAATTTAATCCAATCAACCCAATTTGGTTCGACTACCGATCTACTACAAGAATTTTTACAATGCAATATACTATATGGATCTAGAAAGCCTAATAGTCAAGATCTAACATATTATTATAATAAGAAAAATGGGATCGTCAAAAATTCAATTTTTAATGCATGATACAACATATATTTTTATCTTAAAAAAAGGAGAAACAAAATAGATCAAGAGCATAATCACGGCTCTGATACTAATGTAGGTTTATACTAAGCATGACACAAGTTGTGGATCACCTCGCAACGAATACAAATCCATCACAAGGAGACATAAGCAGAAACGCATAATTAACCAATGGCCTACATGGCGTTGGGATCTCATGTATCTTAGCAGGGTTGAGATCTCTTGACCGATGATCCGTTTGATCTGATCTTGTCTCCTTCTTCTTGTGATGATCGGCGAAGGGCAATCACACGTTAAGCGGAAGGTCTCATTCTCCATAGTAGTTACTGGACTCTTTGCAAAAGGGAGGAAGAAGAACTCTCTTGGAACCCTATATGAAGTTCTCTCTAGAATATAAGGAGGCTATCTGTAACACCCGGCCCCTTTTATACCAAAGACCGTATTTTGTTACTTAGAATTCTCTTTATCTTTAATTAGGAATTATTTATTTTATTTGTAAACTAATTATTATATTTTATTTATCAAAACCCGTTGAACCCAAACTCTAATTCTAATTACTTTTCCAAATCAACCCCAAGCTCAAACAATCAAACCAAACTAATGAAACCATTTCCCTTTTTACCATAACCCTCAGCCCAAACTCATTCTAATGAATCTTATTCCTTGCCGGCCCAGATTAAATTCTTTTTATTTTCAGTTTAAATCTCTGGCCCGACTCAACCCAGCCCACTCCTTTTATTCACATCCAATTTTCATTTAATTTCCTAACCCACTGCTCTCTAATATTTCCTCGGCCCAACCCCATTATCCTCAATTCATAATTCTGTAAATCTCCCTAACCTCGGCCCGGCCTTTTCCCATTTTTCACTTTTATATAAAAATTTCAGCAGCCCACTAAAATTTTCCCTAATAAATTCTTATTATACCAGCCCACTCTCTGGCCCAGCTCGCGTGGCCCGCGCCCGCTTCATCCCCTCGCCTCCAACCCGCTTCGCTCTCGACCCGACCCGCTCCCCCTCTCCTGTTCATCTTCTTTCAATTTCTCTAACGGCTCCTTGCCGTAAATCCCGCTCGCGTGCGCGCTTCTCGGGCCACCTCCTCCGCCCGCGCCCTTTCCCTCTACGCACGACCCCGTCTCCACTAACTCTCCCCTCTGCACACCTACCTTCCCTTCTTCCTCATCTCGTTTCCTTTCTCCTCTTCCTCCCTCCTCCTCAAGATCTCCTGCACCCTACCCAGTCGTCGTCGACGACTTCGACCCATTCATCTTCTCTCTTCATCCCCTCCCCGTCGACCGAGCACCACCAACATCATCACCTCGCCATCATCCTTGCATCCCCTCCTTCGTTCCCGTGCTCTCTGCTCCCACCCAAGATCCTCTGCACCCCGCTCCCTCACCGCCGACGAAAACCGTGCCTCCTCCACAACCCCAAGCTCTCTTCTCTCCCCCTGCTCCTTTCCTCACCAGCGTCGACGGCAACCGCAATCGCCCCAACCCTCCTCGTCGCCTCGCCGTCGTCCCCCGTCGTCGACCCTCGACCTCACCACCACGACGAGCTTCCCTCGCGCCTCCGTAGACCCCATCATCAACATCGTCATCGTCATCCTCACTCTGCCCCCTCTCTTTCTCTCTCTCTAACACTCAGTCTCTCTCTCTCTCTCTCAGCCTATACTCTCTCTCAATCCCCTCTGCATCTCTCTCTCCTTCCCCTGTTTTTTCTCTTCCATCTCTCTCTCATTTCTCATACTCTCCCTCTCTTTCCCCCTCCTTTTCACTCTCTCTCTCTGTAATTCTCTCTCTAAATCTCTCTCTCTCTTCCTCAGCAATTCTCTCTCTCTCTGTGGCCAACAGTCCACCTTCCGGCCACCACCACACAAGCAGCCCATCATCAAGAGTTGCAACCACCGCGGACAACCCGTGCTCACCCGGAGCTGTTGCTGCCATAGTGCCGATTCGTCGCGCGACCGTGCTGTTTTACGCGGCCGTGCATCACCTTGCCACCTCCAGGCAAGTTTTTACTTGCTTTCATGCTATTTTATATATGTTACAAATCAACATCGTGTATATATTCCATGTTTTGCCTTATGCTAAAACTACAACAAAACTGTTCGATACTAGTTCCCTTAGGAAATCCTTATCAAATTTGACGGAACTGGACATATTGCTTTGGCCCTTGTAGAGATGATTAACGTGTGTAAATTTCATTAGAAAATACGACTGTTAACAGTTCAAATGACTACCCCCAAGTTTAATCGTAAAACTGTAAATTTATTGCACCTGAAAACCGTTAAATTCACCATAAATCATATACACACTAGAAAGGTGCGTTCGAGGGCTCAAATCGAAGCCAACTCAACGAACTTTAACCCCGTACTAATTCCCAGACATACCTATACTTAAACTGTGGTGAAAATTGGATCGGAGTGCGACTCTGGACTGCAGTCCAGAGCGACTCAAAGTGTTGCTTGCTGTTCTGTAACTGGTACCACTGGATTTCCTTAACACTTAGGTTGCGGAATTCCGCTGCTTACTGTAGGTAAATCTTTTAGCTAGACAACACAATTAGTCTCATCCTGTTTCGTTATCATTTACTATTTAATCTGTAATTTAGAAGACCGGGACATATAACAGTCCCAGCAGAATCAGAATTGACATGTTAATATTAAACAGAGTATAACTCCTAACGTACAGACGCGATTGGAGATCCGTTTGTTGCGTTGAAAACTTTACTGAAAACCCTAGAATTCTTTCAACTGTAGCGTCGCTAAATTATGAACCCAACTGGGGTTAAAATGCGTTGCGAAATGGATTCCTGATTCTGAAATTGGATTTCCAGCCGCGTGCGCTTAAAATGAAACAGTTATAACTAATGATCCTGAAACCCGTTTGACCTGAAACAAAATTCTAAGGATAGATAGCTGAACATATTAAATACTACCTGTTTATCATTTTGCTAAATTATATACATATGTTTCATGATAAATCGTGCAAGTGAAAGAATGTTGTTTCATAACATCCTCATCATGTTTATATACTTGTTCACGCATCATATCATACTCATATCATTATAGTGATAACCTAGTGACATCGTGCATTTACCCAATGTTAGTGTTTAGTGGTGATTGTGGCAAGTACGTCAGTGTTCGTGTATCCGTGATTAAGTGAAAGTGATACGTACTTGTGCACAATCAGTGTCCCTTTTATTCTATTGCATTGTCGACGTCTGTGGGATGCGTGTATGTGTGACTATAAGTGGTATGGGACACTTATGGAAGCGCTTGCACGGGTGTCACAGATAAGGCATCCGACACTGCCATTTATCTTAGGTATTAGTCGGGACGTGCTTGATGGAAGTCCTGCCTCCAGTTCTCGCGCAGACTTGTCACGGATCGATTAGTATTTAGGGTGATGGTTAGCGTTTGATGTGGACCACGGGGTGTGGGGTAGTTCAAGTGTGAATTCAACAGAATCTCGGGAGTCCCATGCCGGCTTATATATTTAGGGAGTTATATGGAGATTTACAGGGTATGTGCTATAGACACCGTGATACATTCGTTACATGTTGGGCCCGTGGTCCCTTGCCCTTGGGTTCTACCCTTGGGTGGAGGACACTCGCGAGTGGTTGACTCTCACACTTGGACTGACGATAGGCTTATTGACCTGTGTAGTGAGACTTAGAGACTGATAGGGTTACTGTCATTTACATTTCTTCTATACTGTGTTGACATTCGTGACATATTGATATACTGCTTTACTTTTCCGCTGCATTTATCTCTGCTCATTTATATTCATGCTGTTATTGATTTACTGTTATTCATATTCTTCACCACTGTTAGAACTATTACTTGATTATATACATTATATTGCTATCGTGTCGCTCTGACGACCTGAGTATGCATGCTCAGTGTGAGAAGACGATTTAGCCTGGACCAGTGCATCACAGACTTCTTGATTTGTCTTCTCGAGTTACACTCATTTGTTCCACCTCAGGTCAGTCTTTACATCGTTTACTTCAGTTACTGCATTTCTCGTTACCTGCGCATTATATACTGTTTACCATGATAAACTAGAAGCCGAAGTGTGACTACGGCAGGACATTTCCTTGACCGTAGGAGCATGGCTGGCCTTGTCTACCCCTCGTATTCCGTATTTTGGGAAGCGGGGCGTGACATGGTTTAGTTGGTATCAGAGCCAGGTTTTGCATCGATTGGGATTGCAGTTTCCGTGCATAGTTTAGCAATCTAAGACAATCCTTGGTCTAGGTTGTAAACTTGTCATCCTTGATCCATATTCACATCGTGTGTTCAGCTATCCATTCACTAGGGTTTCAGGTGACTTGGCAAAGTTTCGTGGTTGTAATGGTGAACTACATCACGATTACACTACCATACTTTGTTTAGGCGACTTGGAGTCATACAGTTGATTCTTCCGCTTGTGATAAGTTTCATCACATCTGGTATTTATGAATCTTTGTCCAATCCTTGTTATATTTGAATCTTATGGCTTGTGCCTTATATCATCTTCAAAATGGTTGTCTCAGGATCATGTCTTCCAACGACTCTTCATCCATATCCGCTCCCCAGAATCAGACGATTGAGATCCTTAGTGTACTGCAAGGTCTAAAGGAAGCCCAGGAGCGAACGAACGACTTGTTGGCTGAAGGATTTAGAAGACAGGTGAATCAGGCACCAGCAGGAGTCTCAAATCATAAAGGGATCCCCGTTAGACGAGGTAAAGGGAGGAAGATGAGGCGTCAATTTGTTTTCCCCACGACAGAAGCATCAGAAGACCCCTTGCTGTGGGTATTGTAAGAGGCCAGGACATCTTCAGAGGGACTGCCGCCACGCCCAAGGGAAATGTCTAATTTGCGGATCCAACATACATCTCATCAACGGCTGCCCAGAAAGGAAAGAACTACAGGGAGGAGACTCGTCCACACTCCCCACTTCGGCCAAGTGAGAATTATCACGTAGTTCGAACTTCGACGATAAGGCAGACCTAACGCAGGATTCAACTCACGCGACGAGAATGCGACGTTATAGTTGTCGAAGAAGGATTTTCATGTTATCTACTTTCAGTAAAAATGTTGTCACCTTCTTATGAATATTTTTTCCAGTTGGGATCTTATATCCGTTGAACGTTTGGTTGAATACAATAAAGTTTGAATCGTAATATATGTGTCATTCTCTTGCTTTCTCTTTATCTATCTCTATTCATTATCACAGTATTTTAATCCTGATTTTTCAGTTCCTGCAACCGCATGTTTTCCTATAGTTCGTACCCTGAGCTTTTTCCTTGATGTATCCCACTGTCTAATCATGACTTTCTTTTCAGACCATGGCCCACCCTGGAGCTGCGCCGCATCTGGATGAAGATACACAGTCATGCGTTTCCTTAGATCACACACTGACGAGTTCCGATGATGAGGTCAATGATCCCCAGGTCAACTTTGGGAACAACGATTCAGAGGACGAAGAAGCAGCCGCCCCAGAGGTTAACGTGATAGCTGATTCTGACGAAGAAGAAGGAGATCTTGAAGAGAACCCTATAGAGGAAGACCCGATAGAAGAAGATCCCGATGAGGACCCGATAGAAGAAAATCCAGTTGAGGAAAATCCCGTGGAAGAAAATCCAGAAGAAGAGAATCACTTGGAATCGGACCTCGATGAAGAAGCTCCCTCCGAGGAAGAAGAACCAGAAGATCGAGACCCTGCTGAGGAAGAACTTCTAATGGCGATGCCCGCGAGGCGATTTGGAAATGGACGCCCCTACCTGAGCGCACGAGCCTACCGCAACCTACTGAATCTCCACAATCGCGAATGACGGGATTTCTCTTGATGTTGTCTTTCTGGCCAAATAAACTGTGTATAGTTTAGGGCCACTTTCCGCTTTTGGGAATGTCTTGTTTCAAATTTTCTTGAATGAAATGAATCTTCTGATTTCTTAAGCTTTTTGATTATTGGTTCGCTTAATACTTGCTATTGACCCTATCCATTTATCTTTCTGCTGAGATCTCTGACTGTCCACCCCCACTTGTTGTAAAGTTTTTCACCCTCGTTTCAATTCGAAAGTACCGCACTCTGATCTTTGGAATGAGCCGCCATTCATCTTTCGTCTGTGCATCGATTGAGATCCTTCTAGGAGGAAAATTCGTAGTGAAACCCTTGAGTTAGCTAACCCTTCAAATTCTTGATTCATACGATGTACCGAAAGTTACCCTCCCCATATTATTTCCCTTGTAGCCCTTTGTGGCTCACCTTTACTTTTGTGTTGACCCGATCCTAATTTCCTTGAACTTCAGCCTAAAGCCGTCGTGCTTCGACCTCTTGTATCAGCCACATCCCATTGTAATCCCTACCCTACCTAGGCCTAGACATACTTGTGCTTTTTCCTGTTACCCCAACTATATTTAGGGGCACGATTAATTTAAAATGCAGTTTTAGTATTTTGCATTTGTTAAAGAGTACGTGTTATTGATTACCTCGTTTTAGGTATTTTAAGGGTATTATTATTATTCTCACTTTAGTAGCGCAACCTTACACCGCGCATACTTTTGGTCTATGCTTTTAATTTCACTATACCAGTTTTCTAAATCATTTTAAACCTATTTTTCGATATGTTTTCCTGAAATGTTTTAACCTACTGACTAGTTTTCACTATATTATTGTCGTTACTTTATTTTAGGGGTTGTACTTATGTTTACTATATAAATGGTTGTGCCTTATATTTTTTCTGCTTGTTTTAATAAACTTAAATGTGCACATATATGGTTTCGATTTTTATCGAACATACTTTGATTATTATTGTTCGCTATTGATACCTATAATCTCATATACTCGTAGTTGCTCCTATAGTTATTCTTGCTTTATACCTATTTAGACCTACCTTTCGTATGTTGTTCTTATTTATATATAAATATTCAAATTTCTTCGTCCCCGTACTACTAATAAAACTTTGGTGTTAGTGAGCTATCTAGTAGTTTCGTTTTGTTGGTATAACTTATCGTTTATTTTAAATTTCGAGGACGAAATTTTTGTAAGGGTGGTATGATGTAACACCCGGCCCCTTTTATACCAAAGACCGTATTTTGTTACTTAGAATTCTCTTTATCTTTAATTAGGAATTATTTATTTTATTTGTAAACTAATTATTATATTTTATTTATCAAAACCCGTTGAACCCAAACTCTAATTCTAATTACTTTTCCAAATCAACCCCAAGCTCAAACAATCAAACCAAACTAATGAAACCATTTCCCTTTTTACCATAACCCTCAGCCCAAACTCATTCTAATGAATCTTATTCCTTGCCGGCCCAGATTAAATTCTTTTTATTTTCAGTTTAAATCTCTGGCCCGACTCAACCCAGCCCACTCCTTTTATTCACATCCAATTTTCATTTAATTTCCTAACCCACTGCTCTCTAATATTTCCTCGGCCCAACCCCATTATCCTCAATTCATAATTCTGTAAATCTCCCTAACCTCGGCCCGGCCTTTTCCTATTTTTCACTTTTATATAAAAATTTCAGCAGCCCACTAAAATTTTCCCTAATAAATTCTTATTATACCAGCCCACTCTCTGGCCCAGCTCGCGTCGCCCGCGCCCGCTTCATCCCCTCGCCTCCAACCCGCTTCGCTCTCGACCCGACCCGCTCCCCCTCTCCTGTTCATCTTCCTTCAATTTCTCTAACGGCTCCTTGCCGTAAATCCCGCTCGCGTGCGCGCTTCTCGCGCCACCTCCTCCGCCCGCGCCCTTGCCCTCTACGCACGACCCCGTCTCCACTAACTCTCCCCTCTGCACACCTACCTTCCCTTCTTCCTCATCTCGTTTCCTTTCTCCTCTTCCTCCCTCCTCCTCAAGATCTCCTGCACCCTACCCAGTCGTCGTCGACGACTTCGACCCATTCATCTTCTCTCTTCATCCCCTCCCCGTCGACCGAGCACCACCAACATCATCACCTCGCCATCATCCTTGCATCCCCTCCTTCGTTCCCGTGCTCTCTGCTCCCACCCAAGATCCTCTGCACCCCGCTCCCTCACCGCCGACGAAAACCGTGCCTCCTCCACAACCCCAAGCTCTCTTATCTCCCCCTGCTCCTTTCCTCACCAGCGTCGACGGCAACCGCAATCGCCCCAACCCTCCTCGTCGCCTCGCCGTCGTCCCCCGTCGTCGACCCTCGACCTCACCACCACGACGAGCTTCCCTCGCGCCTCCGTAGACCCCATCATCAACATCGTCATCGTCATCCTCACTCTGCCCCCTCTCTTTCTCTCTCTCTAACACTCAGTCTCTCTCTCTCTCTCTCAGCCTATACTCTCTCTCAATCCCCTCTGCATCTCTCTCTCCTTCCCCTGTTTTTTCTCTTCCATCTCTCTCTCATTTCTCATACTCTCCCTCTCTTTCCCCCTCCTTTTCACTCTCTCTCTCTGTAATTCTCTCTCTAAATCTCTCTCTCTCTTCCTCAGCAATTCTCTCTCTCTCTCTGTGGCCAACAGTCCACCTTCCGGCCACCACCACACAAGCAGCCCATCATCAAGAGTTGCGACCACCGCGGACAACCCGTGCTCACCCGGAGCTGTTGCTGCCATAGTGCCGATTCGTCGCGCGACCGTGCTGTTTTACGCGGCCGTGCATCACCTTGCCACCTCCAGGCAAGTTTTTACTTGCTTTCATGCTATTTTATATATGTTACAAATCAACATCGTGTATATATTCCATGTTTTGCCTTATGCTAAAACTACAACAAAACTGTTCGATACTAGTTCCCTTAGGAAATCCTTATCAAATTTGACGGAACTGGACATATTGCTTTGGCCCTTGTAGAGATGATTAACGTGTGTAAATTTCATTAGAAAATACGACTGTTAACAGTTCAAATGACTACCCCCAAGTTTAATCGTAAAACTGTAAATTTATTGCACCTGAAAACCGTTAAATTCACCATAAATCATATACACACTAGAAAGGTGCGTTCGAGGGCTCAAATCGAAGCCAACTCAACGAACTTTAACCCCGTACTAATTCCCAGACATACCTATACTTAAACTGTGGTGAAAATTGGATCGGAGTGCGACTCTGGACTGCAGTCCAGAGCGACTCAAAGTGTTGCTTGCTGTTCTGTAACTGGTACCACTGGATTTCCTTAACACTTAGGTTGCGGAATTCCGCTGCTTACTGTAGGTAAATCTTTTAGCTAGACAACACAATTAGTCTCATCCTGTTTCGTTATCATTTACTATTTAATCTGTAATTTAGAAGACCGGGACATATAACAGTCCCAGCAGAATCAGAATTGACATGTTAATATTAAACAGAGTATAACTCCTAACGTACAGACGCGATTGGAGATCCGTTTGTTGCGTTGAAAACTTTACTGAAAACCCTAGAATTCTTTCAACTGTAGCGTCGCTAAATTATGAACCCAACTGGGGTTAAAATGCGTTGCGAAATGGATTCCTGATTCTGAAATTGGATTTCCAGCCGCGTGCGCTTAAAATGAAACAGTTATAACTAATGATCCTGAAACCCGTTTGACCTGAAACAAAATTCTAAGGATAGATAGCTGAACATATTAAATACTACCTGTTTATCATTTTGCTAAATTATATACATATGTTTCATGATAAATCGTGCAAGTGAAAGAATGTTGTTTCATAACATCCTCATCATGTTTATATACTTGTTCACGCATCATATCATACTCATATCATTATAGTGATAACCTAGTGACATCGTGCATTTACCCAATGTTAGTGTTTAGTGGTGATTGTGGCAAGTACGTCAGTGTTCGTGTATCCGTGATTAAGTGAAAGTGATACGTACTTGTGCACAATCAGTGTCCCTTTTATTCTATTGCATTGTCGACGTCTGTGGGATGCGTGTATGTGTGACTATAAGTGGTATGGGACACTTATGGAAGCGCTTGCACGGGTGTCACAGATAAGGCATCCGACACTGCCATTTATCTTAGGTATTAGTCGGGACGTGCTTGATGGAAGTCCTGCCTCCAGTTCTCGCGCAGACTTGTCACGGATCGATTAGTATTTAGGGTGATGGTTAGCGTTTGATGTGGACCACGGGGTGTGGGGTAGTTCAAGTGTGAATTCAACAGAATCTCGGGAGTCCCATGCCGGCTTATATATTTAGGGAGTTATATGGAGATTTACAGGGTATGTGCTATAGACACCGTGATACATTCGTTACATGTTGGGCCCGTGGGTTCTACCCTTGGGTTCTACCCTTGGGTGGAGGACACTCGCGAGTGGTTGACTCTCACACTTGGACTGACGATAGGCTTATTGACCTGTGTAGTGAGACTTAGAGACTGATAGGGTTACTGTCATTTACATTTCTTCTATACTGTGTTGACATTCGTGACATATTGATATACTGCTTTACTTTTCCGCTGCATTTATCTCTGCTCATTTATATTCATGCTGTTATTGATTTACTGTTATTCATATTCTTCACCACTGTTAGAACTATTACTTGATTATATACATTATATTGCTATCGTGTCGCTCTGACGACCTGAGTATGCATGCTCAGTGTGAGAAGACGATT
The DNA here is from genome assembly GCA_030015575.1 of Agapanthus africanus. Taxonomy (NCBI): domain Eukaryota; kingdom Viridiplantae; phylum Streptophyta; class Magnoliopsida; order Asparagales; family Amaryllidaceae; genus Agapanthus; species Agapanthus africanus. The sequence goes on along the minus strand of CM057349.1, from coordinate 3,618,564 downwards.
TAGCCTGGACCAGTGCATCACAGACTTCTTGATTTGCCTTCTCGAGTTACACTCATTTGTTCCACCTCAGGTCAGTCTTTACATCGTTTACTTCAGTTACTGCATTTCTCGTTACCTGCGCATTATATACTGTTTACCATGATAAACTAGAAGCCGAAGTGTGACTACGGCAGGACATTTCCTTGACCGTAGGAGCATGGCTGGCCTTGTCTACCCCTCGTATTCCGTATTTTGGGAAGCGAGGCGTGACACTATCACAATACATGTGAAATCCTAATAATAATATGTATTTCCATTATTTAACCCTAGCCTTACACATCCATATATATAGCAAGGGGGTTTAGATTGACGGCTATGATTAAAACCTTAGCCCACTTAATTGGGTGGGTTTCGGGTTGGGTCGAACGAATAACCCAAGCCAAATGCCTACAAGAATATTTCGTCCGCTTTCGAGGTTTGGAAAAGGGTGATGTCGGTAAAGGAGGCTTTTTATGAGGAGTAACATATACAATAGGTGATGGGAGGTTAATTAGCTTTTAGCAGAATTGCTGGTGCGGGGGGCAAACATTACAGGAAAGGTTTCCTAGAATGTTCGCATTAGCAAAGAATAAGAAGACGTCAGTTTTAAGTCAGTCGAGAGAATATGAGTGGTGGCTGAAGTTTTCAAGAGTTTTGTTCGCTCAAGAGAGGCGAGAGAGTCGGGTTATGATCGATTATCTTCAAGAGGGGAAACAACTGGTACGCAGGATGGAAGATAAAGCGGCATGAAGGTGGATGACCGATAAGGATTTTTCAGTAAATTTGTTCTATACATCTTAAGTTATGGTGGCATTAGAATGCCAAAATAGAATTCGATATGGAAGTTATGTCACGCCCCGCTTTCCAGAGTATAGTAAGGAGACGGGACGGGTCACACGACGTATTTACTCAGAAGTAAACACGTTAAGCGTAAATAAGCAATATAATATAAATGTACACATGAATGACATGAGATGTAAATGAACAGTAACTTTTTATTTATTAAACATTCTTTACAATACAACTGACAAGTAAATACAATGTGGAAAGCAATGCATAAACAATGGTATGAACTGAAAGTAAAGTATATACAAGTGAACTAAAGCTCGGGGTCTTCGATGAACTGCTCTAAGTCTTCTGAGCTGGGCTCGATCTCCAGAGAGTCGGGTCCTCCTGACAACATTCCAAAGAAAAAATAGAAAAGGAATGTCGTCAACGAACAATCGCTCAGTAAGTCCTAAAGAGAGATAGAAATAGAATAGACAGATAGAGAGTATAACTGATATAATGTATATTTGTTATGTTATCACTGTTATTTGTAGCTTGGTACAGAATATACCAGTGTATACGAGAGGAGTCCAACTATTCTGAAGACTAAGATATACGGAGCGTAAGGAACCGTTAAGCTACGAAACAACAGCAACGGATATTCAGGTTAGATGTATTAAAGTGACCATTATCGTGCCACTTTAAACACATTCCGTACCAATCTACCTCTTTTAAACCCCGTAATGTTTATTATATAGATTGTAGTTATCAGACTTGCCGAGACCATGGTATAAGTTGTTCATGTAAACGGTTCAGGATGTATCAAGTAGTCATGTAATGGAGTAAAGATATAGCCATGGTTCGGTCAATTCAAGTTATGTTGCATGTTTGATATTGTTCTGGTATTCATGTTCAAGTATTCATATTTAGATTCATGTTGACTTAGATTCATGTTTGGATTGGATTTAGATTAATACTTGGACTCAGACTTGAGTCGTACACTTAACAGAATTGAAGTACTGAAATAGTTTTGGAGTTATCGGTAACTGCTGCATATGTATGGCAGGATTTGTGTCTTTTTCCAAGACAATTACCGTAATGATAACCCCGTGTTTAGTTGTCTACCTTAAATAGGCAAGCACCCACATTCTCCGGCTCCCTGAGGCTCAAGAGAATTGGTCTCGCTTAAACCTATATTTACTAGGGTCTTTATTGTAAATTAATATAACTTGAGGGGGTTTTATGAAAAATGGTTTAGATATATTTTCAAAATAAATCTTAAGTGTTTATTTATCATCTTTAGGCTTTTCATAAATGTAATTTTTATAAGATGAGATATTCTAGTGGATATAAACCTAAATTGAATAGTATATGGTATTTTCATGTAAATTGAATTGTATTGATTTGTGATGGTAGTTTCATGAAATTTAGGATTCCTTTGTTTAGAAAACATGGATATTTTTATGTATATTTAAAATAAATAGATTAATAATATTATATATAATTATTAGAAAATAAATTTATTTATTAAATAGAAATCACGTTTTCTTAAAAATTGTAATATAAATTCCATCGAGATCGTATGCTCCGTGAAAAGATCTGCATCTCGCCCTACTAGTCCAATGGATGTGCGATAACCTGCACCAACCAAATCGGATTCCCCAAAATGATTGTAAGGAAATAATTGTATGGAATTTGATTAAAACAATTAAAAGAAATACGGTTTTGATAGTTTAGGGTATTTAACTGTAAAATTCGCTGGGGGGAACCGGCGGCGCCGGCCCAAAAGCAATTCTCGACGGCCGATCAAGGGGGTCGGGGTCTTGGATTTCTGCCACGTGTCATGTTCATTGCATATAAAATTTTCCACATGTTTGATTTTAGTGACTTTTCATTTTTACGTGTATTGCACATGTAAACTTTTGGGCTTCCAAAAAGTTTAAAAGAAAAATCATTAAAAATAATATGTGGCTGGGATGATTTGAACACAGGGCTACGTCACAGCAGTGCAAGGATTTACCAATGAGCTATAAGTGCTTTCTTGCTGTTCTAAGACAATTCAAATACTTATAGCATACACAGGGTTGCAAATACTCCATTTAATATATTAACTTTAAACAAATTTCGTACATTAAAAAAGCAGAGTCATTACATTCTACCCTCCTTACAAAAATTTCGTCCTCGAAATTTACAATCATTTATGGACTAATTTAGAAATAAGAAAGGGTATCTTGCACACATGTCGTCTTCTATTTCCCACGTTAATTTTCTTGGTGAGTCTTTCCTCCACATCACTCAAACCAAGTTTACTTCCTTGTTCCGAAATGACTTTACCTTTCTGTCCAGTATTTCAACGGGTTGTTGCTCACAAGATAGGTCTACCTGTACCGTGAGCTTGGAGTGATCAAGAATGTGACTAGGGTCGCTCACATACCTTCTAAGTTGGGATATATGGAACACATTGTTCACTCCTTCTTATAAGGGTAGAAATGCCAAGCGGTATGCCACTTCTCCGACTGGTTCGAGTATGTCGAACGGTCCAATGTATCTCAGACTTAACTTACCCCGCTTTCCAAATTGTATCACTCCACGGTTTGGAGAAATCTTCAGAAAGACATGATCTCCCGGTTGAAACTCCAAGTGTCGGTGCTTTGCATCAGCCCAGTGCTTCTGTCGATCTTGGGGTATACGCATTCGTTCTCTGATAGTGCGAACTACATCTACAGACGCCACGATCATCTCAGGTCCAAGGAGTTCTCTATCTCCGATATCGTCCCAACTTAATGGTGAACGACGCTTCCTTCCATATAAAGCTGCAAATGGTGCCATTCCAATACTTGCTTGGTAGCTGTTGTTGTATGAAAACTCCACAAGATGTAGGTGATCTTCCTACGATCCTCCAAAGTCTAACATACAAGCTCTTAGCATATCTTCAAGAATCTGAATCGTTCGCTCAGACTGTCCATCTGTTTGTGGATGGTAAGCTGTATTAAAGTTCAGACTCGTTCCTAAGCTAGCTTGCAGACTCTGCCAAAATTACGATCGGAATCTGATGTCACGATCGGAGACAATGCAAACCGGTACTCCATGTAATCTCACAATCTCCAGTATGAGTTCATGGGTATCAGAAATAGTACACTATGAAGTGTTAAATCATACTTAGATTCATACTTACTTCCATGTACTTCTTTGCTAGTGTCTTAGTAAATTGGCCAACTCGAAATGGGATAAAGTGAGCCGACTTTGTGAGTCGATCCATAATAACCCATACAGCATCATTAATTTTTGTGCTGCGAGGAAGAGCAGTCACAAAATCTATGGTAATGTGTTGCCACTTCCATTCTGGGATAGGTAACGGTTGAAGTAAACCAGCATTCCTGTGATGTTCAGCTTTCACTTGTTGATACACCAAACATTTAGCGAAGCTTCTGGCAACTTCACGCTTCATTCTATACCACCAGTAATGTTGATGTAGATCTTTGTACATCTTTGTACCACCAGGGTGTATTGAGCATGGAGAGCTGTGAGCTTCTTTCATCAACTCTTCCCGAACAGAATCTTGTGGTACACACAATCTGCTTCTGTATCTTAAAGATCCGTCTTCATAGATGATGAAGTCTATTCTAAGTCTACTTTCTACTTGTTCTCTGATCTTTTGCAACTTGGTATCACTTGCTTGAGCTGCTTTGATCTGATTGACAATATTAGACTGAACTTGTAAGTTCATCAACTTTGAAGCGTTACCTAGCATGATTACTTCTATCTCCATCCGATGCAAATCTTGCTATAGCTTCCACTGTGTGGTGAGATTCATTGATAATGGTTGATGACTAAGTGCATCAAGTACTAAATTCACCTTCCCTGGATGATATTGTAGATTAATGTCAAAGTCTGCCATGAGTTCTAACCATCTTCTCTGCCGCATATTCAACTCTTTCTGAGTAAACACATACTTCAAACTTTTGTGGTCTGTGTAGATATCTACCCGTTCTCCAAGAAGATAATAGCGCCAAGTCTTAAAAGCAAAGATAATGGCTGCCAACTCCAGATCATGCGTCCGATAGTTGCGCTCATGAACCTTCAGCTGTTTTGATGCATAAGCTACAACTTTACCATGCTGATGTAGAACACATCATAATCCCTTACCAGATGCATCGCAATTCACTACGAAACCTCCAGATTGGTCTGGTATTACGAGAATAAGTGTTGATGTCAATCTTGACTTGAGTTCTACGAAAACATGTTCACATGCTTCTAACCACACGAATTCTTCATCTTTACGTGTGAGATTGGTCAGGGGTGTTGCAATCTTCGATAATCCTTCAACAAATCTTCGGTAGTATCCAGCTAATCCCACGAAACTTCAAATGTCCTTCACTGTCTTTGGTGTCGGCCATTCGCTTACTACTGCTACTTTAGCTGGATCTCCGAAAAATCTGACTTGTTCTAGCCAAAACTCGCACTTGTTGTACCTTGTATAGAGTTGATGTTGTCGCAAAGTCTCTAGGACAATTCGTAAATGTTCAGCGTGCTCTTTCCGATTCTTTGAATATACCAGGATGTCGTCGATGAATATGACAACGAACCTGTCTAGGTACTCTCTGAAAACTTAATTCATTAGGTTCATGAATATGGCTGGTGCATTGGTCACTCTAAATAGCACCACGAGAAACTCATAATATCCATAGCGAGTCTTGAATGCCGTCTTCGGGATATCAGACTCTTTGACCTTCACTTGATGATAACCCGAACGAAAATCTAACTTTGAGAAAATGCAAGACCCACTTAGCTGATCGAACAGATAATCGATTCGCGGTAGTGGATACTTGTTCTTTATCGTGACTTCGTTCAAAGCTCTATAATCAATGCACATTCTGTATGAACCTTCTTTCTTCTTCACAAGCAAAACTGGAGATCCCCAACTTGAAGTAATGGGACGAATACATTCTTTCTGCAGAAGTTCGTCCAGCTGAGTATGGACCTCCTTCAAACCATCAGGGCTTAATCGATATGGTGCTTTGTCACCGGTTGTGCAACAGGTACTAAATCAATTCCGAATTCAAGAGCTCGATCGGGAGGCAAACCTGATATGTCTTCAGGAAATACGTCGTCGAACTCTCGAACTACCTTTGGCTTAACTTCTCCTGGTTGTAGAGTTGCAATCACTGCCTTCTTCGGTTTTGCTTTGTATATGCTAGGCTCCAGGGTATGGTCTCCACTTTTGAAATAAAAGACCGGATGCTCTGAAATCTCGAACACTACCCTCCTTTGACGACAGTCGATGGTAGCATAGAAAGTTCCTAGCCAATCCATACCCAAAACTACATCGAAATTAGGTATGTCCAGCACCTTAAAGTCAGCATAGAATTCTCTGCGGCAGATGACTACTGGACACAGGTCGTATCCCATTGTTGCCTTTAGAATGCTGTTCCCTGAACTGACATTCCAGTTAGATACGAGCGGTTTGACTGGAATCGTAAGAGTTCGGACGAACCGTTGCGACATAAAGCAATGAGATGCTCCAGTATCGAAGAGTGAGAGTGCAGAAAGTGAGGCTACTAAGATCGTATCTAATTTATATGGGATATGTTTTAGGTATAGGAAAAGATATATGGATGTAAACAAGTATTGAATAGATTTGAAAGATGGGAAGTTACTGTTAGTTATGTATATGCCCTAGAGGCCATTTTTATACATATGATGTATATTATAATGGATGCTTGGATATATATAGAGAGGACTTTCTTGCTCGTCATGATAGTATGCTATTTGGTTTCACTTTATCTTAACATGTTGACTTGTATTAGTTTACTGTCTTACTCTCACATGTTGATAAAGCCCTTAGGATCTGTACTCGACTACTGGGACTATGATGAGATCATACTAGTGGGGCCACGGTAGTCGATGAGTACATCCTATAACTGTTCCTAGTCGAGGGTGTGTCGAGACAGGGCATCAATACACCAGAGTAGACTAGCGTATACGCATCTTGACCCATATGATGGGCGATGGATGATCCCATATCCATCGGTGTTTGATATCAAGGATGATGTACGGGTGCTCAGTGGAGACTGGGTACACTGGACGGACTCGCCGAGAACTCCCAGATGGTGATATACCACACGTCAGATGGCAGTTCTCCGGTGACACTGGTACAGGGTAGTCTGTAGACCCGAGATTGTCATAGAGTCTTGTGTGATTCTCACTGTGCTTTGATTTCCACCTTACCACGTCCAAGAGGGCGTGCAAAACGGTGGCTTTTGGGTACAGTCTCGAATCACATGGAGGCAATGAGCGATAGGAGGGGATTCGTCTCTCCCGGTATAGGGAGTTGATATTGTGCTGTGTTCGATTGGCTATAACTGGAAGTCCCTAGCCAGGGCGGATATTGAGTACTGCTGGTAAGTGTTATCAGTAGGTTCTCGACCTGTTATGAGCCTCACATCGACACGACTTATCGGTTACTGGGGTCTGACGTATGTTACTGATTGGATTCACAGGAGAATGTACAGGCTTTCTTGTTGATCTTCTGATCGCTCAATACCTGGGTGGCTGTTACGTTTAGCTGACCGCTTGCAGCTTGTGGGTGTTTGATATGATCATCACCTGCTACCGGCGTATTGACGATTCTTTAGAGTCCTACACAGAGGTTTCTTAACTCAGGTAAAACGGAGTAGGAGCACATATGTGATATGTGCAGGACCGAGGATAATACGATATGAGATACCATATTATATTCTCGCGATATTTAGATATGAGCCGGGTCATCGGATCAAGTGTTGATTCGATGAATCGGTAAATGATATATTAGTCGGTTATATTCGATATAGCCGGATTGTCGGATCAAGTGTTGATTCGATAATTTAATGTATAATAATATATATGATATATTGCATTACATTATCTAATATTGGCTCGCTTTATTGATTCATTTTCATACCGGATAATACATTGATATATATGCGATATATGTTAATTGTATTATTTTCTTTTGTTACAAAATATATTATATATGTGATATATAATATTGTAACATGATATGATTACTAATGCAACATGTTTAGTAGAGATTAAACAAGGTTAGAGTTTGATTTGGGTTAGTTCTTTCTTGATGCTTCTAGAAGGATTTATTTTGTTTTGAGCTAAGATATTATGGTTGATATTTTGTAGTGACTCATTCTTAACCCAACCCAAACCCTTAGCCCTAGTTAAATCTCTACATGAGTTAGCCTTGTCATAGTTAACCATGGTTGCATTATTAATTGTTAGTGTATATGCCCTAGAGGCCATTACTGTATCATACTAGTTTGTATATTACTTAATGGATGCTTGGGATATTCACCTTGTATATACAATCTTGCTCAAAATAGTAGTATGCTACTTGGTTTGTTTCTACTTCAATGTGTACATGTGTTTATTTTTGTATATCGCCTATACACATTAGTAGAGCCCTTAGGATCTTTGCTTGATTACCAGCGATGTGATGGCCGTCACACTAGTGGGGCTGGGTAATCTATAAGCACATCCTTATGCAGGTCCCTGGTCGCAGGATTATCGAGACAGGGCATCGATACTCCGGAGTAGACCAGCGCATGCGCTTCTCATCCCAGTGTGGGAGACGGTCTGTCCCACAGCCGTCAGTACGTCGTACTTGAGATAGTATGTGGGTGCTCGTTAGGTTACGGGTACACTGGACAGGACTCGTCGGGAACTGACTAGTTGGTATTATACCTATCGTCAGTTATCAGTTCCCAGGTGACATGAGTACAGCTTAGTCCGCTGACTTGACACTGTCACTTCGCCTCGGGTGTGTTCCCACTGTACTTTGATCACTACCCTACCACGGCTCAAAGGAGTCGTGCAAACAGGTGGTGGTTGGGTGCAGTCCCGAAGCACTTGGAGGCAGTGACGGTTAGACAGGATTCGTCTCTCCCGGTATTGGGGGTTGACATCGCGCTGTGTCTAGGAGAGCCATTACACGAGTAGTCCCTGGCCAGGGCAAACGAGATATACTGGTAGGTTTCCAGTGTTATCTCAGGGTGTTTTGGGCTTCGCTCCGGCACGACTTGTACCGTTATTGGGGGACTGACGTTTACCGCCCCCTAGGCCCGCCATGCGATGTATCAGACGAACAGACCGGACTGTACGGAGAATGTCACACTCAGGCTCAGTAGGAGTTCAGATGGGTTTCGCCTCGTCGGTCTTCTTGTCGGCATTACCTGGGGACCGTTACGCACAGCTAGTGCCGCTTGCGGTCTGTGGTTAAACCCACTGCCAGCGTAGTGTCGAGCCTTTAGAGTCCCACACAGAAAGCTTTTCGCCTTTAGGCAAAAGAGTAGAGGTCGCATGGTATTGCGACAGGTCGCATGGTTTTGCGACAGGGTTCGGTCACATCCGTGCACTTGTGCACGTACAGTGTCCGGACAGTTTACACTAGCGGGCTTTGGTTTAAGCCAGATCCTAGTGTACCTTATGGGATTGGATTTATCCAGTTTGCATACGTGTTCCTCGGAACGCGGATGCGGGTGTGTATGCACAGTTGACAGGGAGGCACAGACAGTGGATTCTCATTAGGGTTGTTGACAGTTGACCGTTTGACTTTTTGACTTTATGCTCAACCCTAATGAGAATATGATATGTGATTAACTATTATATTAATTAAGTATTATGGTGATATGGTTGTTGACTTGTTGACTTTTGTTGAGTTGTTGACTTTGGTGACTTGTTGACTTTTGTTGACTTGTTGACCGGTTGACTAGGCTTGACTAGTTGACCATCATGATAACCATAGCCATCATTTCATGGCAAAGACTTTTGTTTACTTGCTCATTTTGTGTAAAATGAGTGCATGAAATGATATGGTTGTGGTTGCTTCTAACCATCACATAAGACTTTTGTTAATATGATGAGTTATCATTGCTTTGGATTATGAGAGGGTGAGAGACAAAATACTTGCTCATTCTTTCTTGCTCATTCTCTCTCTTGTTCTTGAGCTCTCCTCTTGCTCTCACCCTCAACCTCTTGCTCCCTCTCTTGATCTATGGTTCTCTTGTCTCATGAGTTGAGAATCAAGAACCATAGATAAAATCCCATTCTATTTCCTCTCTACTCATTCTAGTTCACTAGGTTTAGCAAACCAAGTGAACTAGTTTCTTCAAAGAACGAAGAAGGAGCTAAAGGTTGGAGCTTTCAAGTGGATCTATCTTCGGCGTACGGAGACGACGAGAAGGAGCCATCGGACCACCATCGGAGCTTGAAGAGAAGGAGTTCAAGACAAGCTAGGTATAACCCCCATCCGAGTAGCTAACTCTCTTTAGCTATGTATGCTAGTTTTAGTTTAGTCAAAGATCCCGACTTTGCTTAGTCCATGTTGCCCCTTGCGCTAAAAATTTGATTTTATACCGTTTCCGCCTCCCCGTAAGAACCGGGGGTCGCAACGTGGACTTACAGTGGTATCAGAGCCTAACTAAACTTAAACTAGCTTGGTAGTAAAGTGTAACGAAGTTCGGAACCGAAAAAAAATCCAAAAACCTAACTTTAACAAAACCTGAGTTTCTGTTGAAATTTTTTCTGGTCAAATTGAAAAACTTTATACTCCTAAATTCGGCTCAGGGTTTTGTGTGAACACCCAAGAAAAACGTTGCCCTAATTCGTTCAAACCGCCGCGCTTCCGCCGCACGAGGTAGGCATGTGCCGCGGAAGCGCCGCAGTTTGTCGTCTTCTCTGCATCGTTTTTCGTGCAGTGTGTGTCTGTGTTGGTTTTGGGATTTTTGAAATATATTATATGTGCCCAGATTTTCCAGAAAAGAAATTTCCTTTTGGGGTCCTATAATTCCGTATTTTTTCCGAACTTCACTGCACTTTGACTATGATGGTTATATCTGTGATGTTTGCATGTATTGAACGTCGGCTAATCGCTATAAGTCGATTGGTCGGGGTTATACATGATCTGTGTTTGATGCTGAAATGTGTATATAAATATGTTGGATTGTCGCGGGTGAATAGCCGGGGGTTGTGAGACGAGAGTTTTCTTTTCTTGCAATTCATGTAAATTTGTAAATTGATGTAACAATTATTTGTATGGCCGCACAACCGGGTCGGGGTTGTAGCTGTCATTGTATAATTTCTTTTTACTGTTTTTGCTCCTAGGATAGACCCATGGAGGGGTGCACAAACTACCGGGTATGCCGAAGTGTCGAGTGGCCTACTCATGGAGATGAGGGAGGTTGCTACGCTTCGGGTACTTGGCGGGTAGTTTGCCGCACCCGTAGGGGTCTTGGGTGGGGTATTGGCTATTCACCGCGACCGTGTAATCTGTTTTTGTTACAGGCTCGTACAAATTACAGATTCCTAGTATATCCAATGTATTTATCTGTGATCTGAAATGTTTATCATTGCAGTATATCTATATATGATATTATTTAGGCGTTGCTTATGTTTTACAGACGCGCTAGCCCAGCCCCCGCTCTGTCGTTAGTTAAGTAACCTAACGGGTAATGACGGGGCCCCGTGGCGAATGCGAATGGCATAAGCGTACGTCATATTTTGGTTGTTTTCTGCAATGGTAGGATTAAATGATGGGACGCATTAAAAGAACTAATGCAAGAATATCACGCATTAAAAGAACTAATGCAAGATAATAAACCAAGTTAAAGTTGTTGGAACACTCTCGAAAAACCACTCGGTTCTTTTCAAAAACAACTTTTAAATGCGGAGCTTGAGCCACTCCTTTTAAAAGCTATCTCGTTCCATCGACCAAATCAAGTTCACTACGTTCACGGTTTTGCCAAAACCATTCGTAGCCCTCCGTCGTTTCGTATGAATATTCAATAGTATTCAAGCTGTGTTTGTTGACCTTCGTCAAGGCATAGTGATTGGTAGCTATTGGGTATTCATATGTAGCATAGATAGATGCGTTGGTTTGGGACATTCGCATTACCTTGTTGACCTTCGTCAAGGGTATATACGAGTGGATTCAAATTAACCTGGATAATGACGGGCAGAACTTGACATGTGACTTATGATTTGTTGACCTTCGTCAAGGTCATAAGAGCATGGGGCAAAAATCCACATCGGGAGTTTCATAAGTACTGAAACTTGCTAGATTTGCATACCATTTGGAGTGTGATGATTCTGGTAGGATTCCTTCAGTTTCGTCACGCGATGATATTTGGATCCCGATCCTACTGTGAGTATATGCTACTCCTCGGGAAATTTCTCACTTAACGATCAATGCTATAAACCTAGTAGGTGCCTAGAAAGGTGTTAGCGGGGCTACGCCCCCAGGGAAAAGAGGTTCTCTAATTAAGGAACTTCGCGAAAGCGTTGGAAAACCTCCCTCGAAGTACCGACACCGGCCTGGCTGAACGGTTAAGCAAGTATTGTACGGTGGGATTGATCCTGACTAATTCTTCCTTTATGGTTTGAGGAGGGATTCGAGAAACAGTGGGAGCCATCCTGTTTAGACAAACTAAAAACCACTCTAAACTTGCAAGAGCATCATGCTGAGTGTTTCTTCTTCTCTCTCCTAATTGCAGCGACCAATCAACATGACTGGACTTAAGTTACTCCTAGATAAAAACAAACTGACAGGGCCAAACTACAAAGATTGGCTCAGGAATGTCAAGATAGCAATCACTTATGACAAGCTGGGGTATCTTCTTACCACCAAAGCTCCCCCTGTCCCTGGTCCAACTTCCAGCGTCGCGGATAAGGAAATCCGCAAGACTTGGGAGATTGATAGCGCGAAGGCCAAGTGCCTCCTGCTTGCCTCGATGGACAACGAACATCAGAGGAGGCATGAGAATATGGACATGGAGTCCATATTGCTCCATACAAAAGAACTGTATGGAGAGCAATCACGTATCGCAAGATACGAAGCGTCGAAAAAGTTATTTTCGACAAGAATGGCCGTCGGATCATCAGTAGCCGAGCACGTGCTAAAGATGATCGGCTTCATTGAGGAGCTCGCTGACCTAGGGATCACATTGGAGAGTGAGCTATATAGGGATATAGTTCTCCAGTCCCTTCCTTCCACTTACGCCCAGTTTCTACTGAACTTCAACCTACAAGAAAAAGAGGTTGAACTTTCAGAGCTCCTCAACATGCTGAGGAGCGCAGAGGGCACCCTACAGAAAGGTAGGGATACATCCACTTTGTTTGTAGGAGGATCATCTTCTTCTAGGTCCAAGGCGAAAGCCAAGGGAAAGAAGAAGAAGGCCCCCGCCAAACCAAGGGGCGGTGTTAGTAAAGTGGATACGAAGGGAAAAGGTAAAGCAACAAAGATAGCGGGGAAGCTTGTGGATAAGGAAGAATGCTTCTATTGTCATAAGAAAAGACACTGGAAGAATGATTGCAGGGCCTGGAAGGCCAGAACACAGGAATTGAAGCAGGTTGCAGCTTCAGCTTCAGGTGTGTATGTTATTGAAAACTGTCTTTCAATAAACTCTACTTCCTGGGTATTGGATACCGGATCAGGATCTCATATCTGTAATTCTTTGCAGGCGTTGAGAAACCGTAGGGTTTTGAAGGCAGGTGACATGACCCTCAAAGTTGCGAACGGAGCTAGCATGGATGCTAAAGCCGTGGGGGACTATCACCTGGGAATGTCAGATGGACATGTTTTGGTTTTGCGTAATTGCTTTTTTGTACCCAACGCAACTTGTAATATCATTTCTGTATCTTTAGTTTCTAAAGAAGGTTATGAATTTGCGTTTGTAAGTAATGTTGTAAACATTCACCTTAATCAAGTTTTGATTGGGTCAGGTACATTGAGTAATGGCATATACGTGTTAAACCAACCACAGATTTTCAACGTCCAGAATACACACAAAAGAAAGTCTCCGGAAATGAATCAGACTTTCTTATGGCATTGTAGATTGGGTCCCATCAATGAGAGAAGGTTGACTAAGTTACATACAGAAGGGTATTTGAATGCGTTCGAATATCAGTCGTATGCCACTTGTCAATCCTGTCTCAAAGGAAAGATGACAAAGACTCCGTTTACTGGACATGGAGTAAGAGCGAGCGAGCTCTTGGGACTCGTACACAGTGACGTGTGCGGTCCAATGTCTACACATGCCCGAAGCGGACATTCTTACTTCATTACTTTTACGGATGACTTCTCAAGGTACGGTTATGTCTTCTTAATGAAACATAAGTCCGAGGCCTTTGGAAAATTCCAGGAGTATAAGAATGAAGTAGAGAAACAGACCGGCAAAAGTATTAAGATTCTAAGATCGGATCGAGGTGGAGAATACTTAAGTGCCGAATTCCTGAATTACTTAAAAGAGAATGGTATTCTCTCTCAGCTTACTCCTCCATACACTCCGCAACATAACGGTGTATCGGAGAGACGGAACCGAACCCTATTGGATATGGTTCGGTCCATGATGAGTAACGCTGAGTTACCGCGATCATTCTGGGGATATGCACTAGAAGCAGCTGCGTATCTCTTGAACAAGGCTCCCACCAAGACTGTGCCTACCACCCCATATGAGATGTGGACTGGGAAGAAACCCTGTCTTAAGTATCTTAAGGTATGGGGATGTCCAGCTTTTGTAAAAAAGCAGCATGCGGACAAACTTGAGGCACGTTCGGTACAGTGTAAGTTTGTGGGATACCCAAGGAACTCCAGGGGGTATCTTTTCTATTGCGCTGAGGAGCAAAAGGTCTTTGTTTCTCAGCATGCCCGCTTCTTGGAAACTGAGTTTTTAGAAACCCAGATAAGTGGGAACACAATAGAACTGGAAGAAGTTCCAGAACCACAGACTGTTACTGAAAGCTTAGTGGAACCAGAGGGTTCAACAGAACAGGACATTCCTGCGCCACTCCGCAGAAGTAGTAGGCAGTCTCATCCGCCCGAGAGATACTACGGTTTTCTCGTAGACGGGGATAGAGAGGATTGCATCATAGACTATGATGAGCCTACTAGCTTCCAGCAGGCCGTTCAGAGCGTTGACTCAGTGAAATGGCTGGATGCAATGCGGACCGAAATGGAGTCCATGTACACCAACAAGGTATGGACGTTGGACATTGCTCCAGACGGGGTAAAACCCGTAGGATGCAAGTGGATCTTCAAAAGGAAGATTGGTGTAGATGGACAGGTTGAGACCTATAAAGCTAGGCTGGTTGCAAAGGGTTTCCGTCAAAGACCTGGCTTGGACTATGACGAAACCTTTTCTCCAGTAGCCATGCTGAAATCCATTCGGATCCTTCTTTCCATTGCTGCCTTCCACGATTATGAGATCTGGCAAATGGACGGAAAGACAGCTTTTCTAAATGGAAATTTAGAGGAATGTGTCTATATGGACCAACCAGAGGGTTTCATTCAGAGTGGGAGCAGCGGAAAGGTGTGCAAGTTGCTTAAGTCCATCTATGGACTAAAGCAGGCATCGCGGAGTTGGAACATCTGCTTTGATGAGACGGTCAAAGAATTTGGCTTTATCAAAAATCCAGATGAACCATGCATCTATAGTAGATTTGTAGCGAGAACTGTAGTATTCCTCGTTTTATACGTGGATGACATTCTCTTAATAGGAAATGACATTCCTATGCTACAATCTGTCAAGGGGTTCTTGTCACACAGGTTCTCCATGAAAGACCTGGGTGATGCCTCATACATTCTGGGTATCCGGATCTACCGTGACAGATCCAAGAGGATATTAGGACTTTCACAGTCCAGGTACATCGACACCATACTGAAGAGGTTCAGTATGGAAGATTCCAAGCGCGGTAACCTACCGGCTTGTCACGGGATCACCCTCTCTAAAGAGATGTCTCCCAAGACTGATTTGGAGAGGGATCGCATGTCTATTATACCCTACGCTTCTGCGGTAGGCTCTATAATGTATGCGATGTTGTGTACCAGACCGGATGTAGCTTATGCACTGAGTGTGGTAAGCCGGTATCAGTCTAACCCTGGGGAGAAACACTGGATAGCGGTAAAGAACATTCTCAAGTACCTGAGAAGGACTAAGGAGATGTTCTTGGTGTATGGCGGAAAAGACCTCCAGATCGAGGCCTTTGCTGACTCCAGCTTCCAGAGTGACAAGGATGATTCCAAGTCCATGTCGGGTTTTGTCTTTACCCTCAATGGAGGGGCGGTGTGTTGGAAGAGTTCCAAACAGGAAACCGTTGCAGACTCGACGATGGAAGCGGAATACATCGCTGCATCTGATGCCGCAAAAGAAGCTGTCTGGATAAGGAAGTTCTTGAAAGAACTTCAGGTGGTTCCGTCCATTGTTGATCCAATACCTCTGTATTGCGACAACAACGGGACTATAGCTTTAGCGAAGGAACCCAGGTCCCATCAGAGATCCAGGCACATCTTGAGGCGGTATCACCTATCAGGGAGATCGTAGATCGCCAGGAGATCGAGGTTCGGAGAGTCGCTTCAGAAGATAACACTGCTGATCCATTCACCAAGGCCCTGCCCCAGACTCAGTTCGAGCGGCTGATCGAGATGATAGGTCTTCGATACGCCAGTACATGGCCTTAGTGCAAGTGGGAGATTGTTAGTGTATATGCCCTAGAGGCCATTACTGTATCATACTAGTTTGTATATTACTTAATGGATGCTTGGGATATTCACCTTGTATATACAATCTTGCTCAAAATAGTAGTATGCTACTTGGTTTGTTTCTACTTCAATGTGTACATGTGTTTATTTTTGTATATCGCCTATACACATTAGTAGAGCCCTTAGTATCTTTGCTTGATTACCAGCGATGTGATGGCCGTCACACTAGTGGGGCTGGGTAATCTATAAGCACATCCTTATGCAGGTCCCTGGTCGCAGGATTATCGAGACAGGGCATCGATACTCCGGAGTAGACCAGCGCATGCGCTTCTCATCCCAGTGTGGGAGACGGTCTGTCCCACAGCCGTCAGTACGTCGTACTTGAGATAGTATGTGGGTGCTCGTTAGGTTACGGGTACACTGGACAGGACTCGTCGGGAACTGACTAGTTGGTATTATACCTATCGTCAGTTATCAGTTCCCAGGTGACATGAGTACAGCTTAGTCCGCTGACTTGACACTGTCACTTCGCCTCGGGTGTGTTCCCACTGTACTTTGATCACTACCCTACCACGGCTCAAAGGAGTCGTGCAAACAGGTGGTGGTTGGGTGCAGTCCCGAAGCACTTGGAGGCAGTGACGGTTAGACAGGATTCGTCTCTCCCGGTATTGGGGGTTGACATCGCGCTGTGTCTAGGAGAGCCATTACACGAGTAGTCCCTGGCCAGGGCAAACGAGATATACTGGTAGGTTTCCAGTGTTATCTCAGGGTGTTTTGGGCTTCGCTCCGGCACGACTTGTACCGCTATTGGGGAACTGACGTTTACCGCCCCCTAGGCCCGCCATGCGATGTATCAGACGAACAGACCGGACTGTACGGAGAATGTCACACTCAGGCTCAGTAGGAGTTCAGATGGGTTTTGCCTCGTCGGTCTTCTTGTCGGCATTACCTGGGGACCGTTACGCACAGCTAGTGCCGCTTGCGGTCTGTGGTTAAACCCACTGCCAGCGTAGTGTCGAGTCTTTAGAGTCCCACACAGAAAGCTTTTCGCCTTTAGGCAAAAGAGTAGAGGTCGCATGGTATTGCGACAGGTCGCATGGTTTTGCAACAGGGTTCGGTCACATCCGTGCACTTGTGCACGTACAGTGTCCGGACAGTTTACACTAGCGGGCTTTGGTTTAAGCCAGATCCTAGTGTACCTTATGGGATTGGATTTATCCAGTTTGCATTCGTGTTCCTCGGAACGCGGATGCGGGTGTGTATGCACAGTTGACAGGGAGGCACAGACAGCGGATTCTCATTAGGGTTGTTGACAGTTGACCGTTTGACTTTTTGACTTTATGCTCAACCCTAATGAGAATATGATATGTGATTAACTATTATATTAATTAAGTATTATGGTGATATGGTTGTTGACTTGTTGACTTTTGTTGACTTGTTGACTTTGGTGACTTGTTGACTTTTGTTGACTTGTTGACCGGTTGACTAGGCTTGACTAGTTGACCATCATGATAACCATAGCCATCATTTCATGGCAAAAACTTTTGTTTACTTGCTCATTTTGTGTAAAATGAGTGCATGAAATGATATGGTTGTGGTTGCTTCTAACCATCACATAAGACTTTTGTTAATATGATGAGTTATCATTGCTTTGGATTATGAGAGGGTGAGAGACAAAATACTTGCTCATTCTTTCTTGCTCATTCTCTCTCTTGTTCTTGAGCTCTCCTCTTGCTCTCACCCTCAACCTCTTGCTCCCTCTCTTGATCTATGGTTCTCTTGTCTCATGAGTTGAGAATCAAGAACCATAGATAAAATCCCATTCTATTTCCTCTTTACTCATTCTAGTTCACTAGGTTTAGCAAACCAAGTGAACTAGTTTCTTCAAAGAACGAAGAAGGAGCTAAAGGTTGGAGCTTTCAAGTGGATCTATCTTCGGCGTACGGAGACGACGAGAAGGAGCCATCGGACCACCATCGGAGCTTGAAGAGAAGGAGTTCAAGACAAGCTAGGTATAACCCCCATCCGAGTAGCTAACTCTCTTTAGCTATGTATGCTAGTTTTAGTTTAGTCAAAGATCCCGACTTTGCTTAGTCCATGTTGCCCCTTGCGCTAAAAATTTGATTTTATACCGTTTCCGCCTCCCCGTAAGAACCGGGGGTCGCAACGTGGACTTACATTAATCATTATGATCTTTTCATTATTCATCACAAAAGGATTCAATTCATTATTCTTCTTCTTTTTCTTCCTTGAGCTTTGAGAAAGCTTTCTAGGTTTTGAGTTTTATGATGATTAGTGTGAGAATTTGATAATAAAAGAGAGCACAAATACTACTCTATCATCCTCATCTAATCTAGCCAATTAGATTAGGGTGTTCACCTCATTAGAGAGAGAGAGCTTGAGTTATAGAAACTTCGAGGTAGATCATCGGAAAAAAGGAAGACTACAAGTTAGCATGGATCGTTCGAGTTGTGGAGCCTCTCTTGGGTCCGGGAGATCGTGGATCGCGGAGAAGGGACTTCTACTCGGAGCTTATGAAGCGAAGGAGCGGACTACAAAGATTGTAATCCCTCACTCTTAGTTGTAAAGATATTTACTTGCATGTTAAACCCTAATAATCTAGTAAAGATCCCGGTTTTGGGTGGTTCAGCACGTCTAAATTTTTATTCGGGCATGGTTGATGCCTTATTAACCCTTGTATGAGTGCCTAGGAACCCTACAGTGGTATCAGAGCCATACTAGAGCATTAGGCGACGTGTATACGAAGTTAAAACTCCGATCGAACCCCGAAACATCGAAAATGACCCCCTCTGTGGAAATTTTGTAAAAATATGATTTTTTCTGCATTAAAAATACTCAAAAAAATCAGCAGGGAATTCTAAGAGTTACTGTGCAAAACGACACCAAAACTCAACTAAAACGCCGCGGAACCGCGGCCGTACCATGCCTTCTGCGGCGGTTCCGCGGCAGCACAGTAGAGTTAGGGTTAGCTTTTTGGCACAGTACATCCGTAGGTATTTGTAGCTGCTTCTGGATATTTTTAATCTGACTCAAGTGTTGAGTGTTCTGGGGATTATTTTGAATTCGTTGATTCGATCGGAAAATTTAATTTCGTTCTGTTTTTCAGATAATTTAGAAACTGTTAAAATGTTCGAACGGATATCATTAACTCACTTTTTCCCGACACGAAAAACTTTCAAGTGTTGAATTTTTCTTGAGTTTAAATCTTTCGGAAAAACGTGTAAGTAACGTGGTGGACCCTCTAGAAGAACACAAACCTTAACTCGATTATGTGACCGTCTGAACTGCCTCTAAACCTTAGGGTTTGGGGTAGTACGGTGTGCCACATGTGAGGCCTTGGCTTGACCCTTCTTCGGCTGGACCATTGCTACTGTGGCATATTCTTGGATTATTTGAACTCTGCTCAAGTGTTGAGCTATTTAGGAAATCTTGGATATTTGATTATTCGATCGGAAGGTTTAATATTGTCTATTTATCTGGAATGTGATACAATATGTGGAATTCATATAGTTAGGCATGAAATGCGAAGTATATGATATTTCGGATTTACGATATCTAAAGAGATTGTGGATTCCAAATGTTGTAGTTTTACAATTTCTTTTCTGTGACCGTAAGTGTAGTATGTAGTAGTATTGCCGGTTTTCGTTGCTATACATCAAGGACGATCGGTGTATGCATAGTTACTTACGTTGATGATATGAGATATTATTTGTTGCTGTGATATGTTATATTGGATCGTCGTGTTCTGAATAGCCGGGGTTTTTATGTGAGATAAGGGTTTTTATTTTCATTCATGTAAAATTCATATGTATGTAATATTTTTTTATTGGGGCACTTCCGGGATGAGGTTGATGTCACCAGTGTATATTATTTACTTTTCCGCATTAGGTAGACCCAAGGAGGGGAGCACAAGTAACCGGGTTCTGGGGTCCAGTGGGAGGCCATCTCGAGGAGTCGAGACCGGGTCTCCTAACCCTGGAATTGGCAGTGTTACTTGCCGCTCTCGTAGGGGTCTAGGGACGTGGGTTTGGCTATTCATCGCGACCATGGAATCCGTGTTTTATACAGGCTCGAAATAAAACACGGACGTCCTAGTATATCCAATATTTCATATGTTATCTTCTGCTACAATGTTCTGTGATGAGATCATATTACTGCCTGAGACGAATGCTTATATTATATATATATGCTGATATATAAATATTACTGCTTTCGTTTCTTCTGTGATACTTAGGAAGCATAAGCTGATGGGATATATTAATGAGATTAATAAAAAGAAAAGAAACCTAAAAGATGTTGTAGAATCAAAACTTTACAAAAAGGGTAGCTACAGTTTTGCTTTGCACAGCGGTATATATGATATACCATGCACCTTATTCGATGAGAAAAGAGCCGAGATCCCTTCACCGGGAGTGACCACTTTAGCGAAACTGGCAGATGCTACAAACTCACGGTTTAGTTTTTGACAGCTTATATAGTTCTTGCTTTGAACAGCGGTATATATGATATACCCTGCACCTTATTCGATGGGGAAAGAGCCGAGATCCCTTCACCGGGAGTGACCTCTTTAGCAAAACTGGCGAAAGCCTCAAAAATCACTCCTTTTCAAAAATCACTCGATTCTACGACGATATCAAGTTCATTACGCTCATGGTTTTCTGAAAAACCTGCATAGCCCTCCGACATTTCAGATAGATATTACTTAGTATTCGTGCTATATTTGTTGACTTAGTCAAGGCGTAGTGTACGGTAGCTAAATAGTGTTTATCTGCTAAAGCATGCGATGTGATTGGATTAGGGTAGTCGTACGGCCTTGTTGACTTAGTCAAGGGTCGTACGGGTGGGTTTAATTCAATCGGAAAATGTACGGGTTGAACTTGACTTGCGATTTATTGTTTGTTGACTTAGTCAAGGTCATAGATCGCTAGAGGCAAAATATTATCGGGAATTTCATGTGTTGAAATTTGCAATGAGATTGCATACCTCTTATGAGATAGTTGGATCCCGATACCCGCTGCGAGTAAGAGTTACTCCTGGAAGAGTTTTACACAGGACAATTAGCCGATCAAGTAGGTGTCTAGAAAGGTGTTAACGGGGTTATGCCTCTGGGAAAACGAGGTTTATTTTAATTAGGTCCGTGCGAAAGCACGGGGAACCTCCCTCAAGTACCGACACTGATCTGGCTGAAAGATTGATGAAATTGTAGGGTGTAATTAATCCCGGCTAATCTTACCTTTTAGGGTTTGAAGGAAGATTTGATAAAAACAGTGGGAGACATCCTGATTAGATAAGATAATAACCAATCTAATCTTGCAAGAGCATACGCTAAAGTGATTTCCTTCTCTCTCTCCGGGTAGCGACCATGTTAGGACTTAATCAAGATAATAATATGGATGTATTGACTGAAGCTCCTTATTATACTGAGCAGGGGAACGTTGATCCCGTTCTTTCTTATAAGTGTTATAAGACTGAACAGGAAATAGGAGAATATATGGATTCTCACGCTGCCCAAACGAAGAACAAGCATGTTGATGGGTCTTCTTCGGGTGTGTTAGTTATTGAGAACTGTTTCTCAGTTCACCCTACGTCCTGGGTATTAGATACCGGATCAGGATCCCACATATGTAAATTATTACGTGGGCTACGTAAAGGTAGAGAACTGGGAAAGGGTGATCATTCCGTACAAGTAGGGAATGGTACAAATATTGCAGCAAAAGTAGTTGGCGAATATCACCTTATATTACCAAGTAGTAATACATTGATTCTGAATGAGTGCTATTATATACCGAACATGATGTGCAACATTATATCAGTTTCTTTATTAAGTAAAGAAGGGTATAATTTTGTAATACAGGATAATGTTATGAACATCTTCCTAAATCAAAAGTTGATTGGATCAGGCTCATTATATAATGGCATATTCATTCTCAATCAAAATACAGTCCTTAATATACAAAACACACACAAGAGGAAGAGTTTAGAAATGAACGAATCCTTCTTGTGGCGTTGTAGACTTGGTCATATCAACGCGACACGGTTAGCTAAGTTACATAAGAATGGATATTTGAATCCGTTCGAGTTATCATCTTATGATACTTGCCATTCATGTCTCAAAGTTAAAATGACCAAAACTCCGTTTAGTGGATACGGAGAAAGAGTTAAGGAACTCTTAGGGCTGGTACATAGTGATGTATGCGGTCCTATGTCTACACAAGCCAGAAACGGTTCTTACTACTTTTTTACATTCACTGACGATCTCTCTAGATACGGGCATGTGTTCTTGATGAAACACAAGTCTGAAGCTTTTGAGAAATTCAGAGAATATAAGAACGAAGTAGAGAACCAAACGGGCAAAAGTATTAAAATTCTTCGATCTAATCGAGGAGGAGAATACTTGAGCAATGATTTTCTGGATTATCTAAAAGAGAATGGAATTCTCTATCAGCTTACTCCTCCTTATACACCACAGCACAACGGTGTATCGGAGAGGAGGAATCGCACCCTATTAGATATGGTACGCTCTATGATAAGTGATGCTGAGTTACCTATTTCCTTTTGGGGGTATGCGCTTGAGACAGCCATATACCTATTGAATCTAGTTCCATCTAAATCTGTACCTACCACACCATATGAGATATGGAGTGGGAAGAGACCATATTTTAAACGAGTTAAGATATGGGGTTGTCCGGCCTATGTCAAAAGGCAAAATCCGGACAAACTCAAGGCACGATCGGTTCTTTGCAAGTTTGTGGGATATCCAAAGAACTCTCAAGGATATTTTTTCTACTACGCTGAGGAACAAAAAGTGTTTGTTGCTCAGCATGCCACCTTTTTGGAAAAGGAATTTCTTGCAAAAGAAATTAGTGGCAAAGAGGTAGAGCTGGAAGAGGTTCCAGCACCACAAACTACAACTGATGATTTATTGGAACCAGAGGATTCAGTAGTACCCGACAAACCCCGGCCTCTCCGCCGATCTAGTAGGGTTTCTCATCCACCTGAGAGATACTATGGTTTTCTTATTGATGGTGGGAGTGAGGATTGCATCATGGAAGATGATGACCCGACTAGTTTCGAGCAGTCCATTACGGGTGGTGACTCTGTGAAATGGCTGGATGCAATGCGATCTGAGATGGAATCCATGTACACCAACAAAGTATGGACTTTGGAAAATGCTCCTGAAGGGGTAAAACCCATTGGGAGCAAGTGGATCTTTAAGAAGAAAATTGGTGTGGATGGAAAAGTTGAGACTTTCAAAGCTATACTTGTTGCAAAGGGTTTTCGTCAATGACCAGGTATGGATTATGACGAAACCTTTTCTCCAGTGGCTATGCTTAAGTCCATCCGGATCTTACTTGCCATTGCTGCATACCATGACTACGAAATCTGGCAAATGGATGTTAAGACCGCCTTTCTAAACGGTGATTTAAAAGAGTGCGTGTACATGACTCAGCCAGAGGGCTTCGTAGATAGTGGGAGCAGCGGAAAGGTGTGCAAACTGCTTAAATCCATCTATGGGTTAAAACAAGCATCGCGGAGTTGGAACATCTGCTTTGATGTTGTAGTCAAAGAGTTTGACTTCATCAAAAACGTAGATGAACCTTGTATATATAAAAAGGTTGCAGAGAGTAAGGTTGTCTTCCTCGTATTATACGTCGATGACATACTCTTGATAGGAAATGATGTTCCTATGCTGCAGTCAGTCAAGCTCTTCTTATCACAAAGATTCTCAATGAAAGATCTAGGCGATGCCTCCTGCATATTGGGAATCATGATATATAGAGATAGATCTAAACGGATACTGGGATTGTCCCAATCCAGGTACATTGACACATACTAAAGAGGTTTAGTATGGAAGAATCCAAGCGTGGGAACCAACCCACGATCTCTGGACTCACTCTCTCCAAAGAGATGTCTCCCAAGACTGATTTGGAGAGAGCTCGCATGCAAGGGATACCCTATGCTTCGGCAGTAGGCTCTATCATGTATGCGATGCTATGTACCAGACCCGATGTAGCATACTCACTAAGTGTAGTGAGTCGGTATCAAGCAGATCCTGGAGAGAGTCACTGGACAGCTGTGAAGAACATTCTCAAGTATTTACGAAGGACTAAGGAGATGTTCTTGGTGTATGGTAATGGAGAACTCCAGGTGGAGTCCTTTACCGATTCCAGCTTCCAAAGTGATAAGGACGACTCTAAGTCGCACTCGGGATTTGTCTTTACCCTAAATGGAGGGGCAGTATGTTGGAAGAGTTCCAAACAGGATACCGTTGCAGACTCGACGATGGAGGCTGAATACATCGCTGCCAACGATGCTACCAAAGAGGCTGTCTTGATAAAGAAGTTCATTAGTGAACTTGGTGTGGTTCCATCCATTGAGCATCCAATACCTCTGTATTGCGATAACAATGGAGCTGTGGCTTTAGTCAAGGAACCTAGGTCCCATCAAAAGTCCAGACATATTCTAAGGCGGTATCACCTGATCAGGGAGATAGTTGATCGCCAGGAGATCGAGATCAGGAGAGTAGATACGAAGGACAACACTGCGGATCCACTCACGAAGGCCATTCCCCAGATACAGTTTGAGAGATTATTCGGGATACTAGGTATGAGATACTACAGCAACTGGCCTTAGTGCAAGTGGGAGATTGTTAGTTATGTATATGCCCTAGAGGCCATTGTTGTACATATGATGTATATTATAATGGATGCTTGGATATATATAGAGAGGACTTTCTTGCTCGTCATGATAGTATGCTATTTGGTTTCACTTTATCTTAACATGTTGACTTGTATTAGTTTACTGTCTTACTCTCACATGTTGATAAAGTCCTTAGGATCTGTACTCGACTACTGGGACTATGATGAGATCATACTAGTGGGGCCACGGTAGTTGATGAGTACATCCTATAACTGTTCCTAGTCGAGGGTGTGTCGAGACAGGGCATCGATACACCAGAGTAGACTAGCGTATACGCATCTTGACCCATATGATGGGCGATGGATGATCCCATATCCATCGATGTTTGACATCAAGGATGGTGTACGATTGCTCAGTGGAGACTGGGTATACTGGACGGACTCGCCAAGAACTCCCAGATGGTGATATACCACACGTCAGATAGCAGTTCTCCGGTGACACTGGTATAGGGTAGTCTGTAGACCCGAGATCGTCATAGAGTCTTATGTGATTCCCACTGTGCTTTGATTTCCACCTTACCACGTCCGAGAGGGCGTGCAAAACGGTGGCTTTTGGATACAGTCCCGAATCACATGGAGCCAATGAGCGATAGGAGGGGATTCGTCTCTCCCGGTATAGGGAGTTGATGTTGTGCTGTGTTCGATTGGCTATAACTGGAAGTCCCTGGCCACGGAAGATATTGAGTACTGCTGGTAAGTGTTATCAGTAGGTTCTCGACCTGTTATGAGCCTCACATCGACACGACTTATCGGTTACTGGGGTCTGACGTATACCACCCCTAGACTAGATATGCGACATATCAGACGAAGAGACCGGACTGTACGGGAGTGTTACTGATTGGATTCACAGAAAAATGTATAGGCTTGCTTGTTGATCTTCTGATCGCTCAATACCTGGGTGGCTGTTACGTTTAGCTGACCACTTGCAGCTTGTGAGTGTTTGATATGATCATCACCTGCTACCGACGTATTGACGATTCTTTAGAGTCCTACACAGAGGTTTCTTGACTCAGGCAAAACGGAGTAGGAGCACATATGTGATATGTGCAGGACCGAGGATAATGCGATATGAGATACCGTATTATATTCTCGCGATATTTAGATATGAGCCGGGTCATCGGATCAAGTGTTGATTCGATGAATCGGTACATGATATATTAGTTGGTTATATTCGATATAGCCGGATTGTCGGATCAAGTGTTGATTCGATAATTTAATGTATAATAATATAAATGATATATTGCATTACATTATCTAATATTAGCTCGCTTTATTGATTCATTTTCTCACCGGATAATACATTGATATATATGCGATATATGTTAATTGTATTATTTTCTTTTGTTAAAAAATATATGTGATATATAATATTGTAACATGATATGATTACTAATGCAACATGTTTAGTGGAGATTAAACAAGTTTAGGGTTTGATTTGGGTTAGTTATTTCTTGATGCTTCTAGAAGGATTTATTTTGTTTTGAGCTAAGATATTATGGTTGATATTTTGTAGTGACTCATTCTTAACCCAACCCAAACCCTTAGCCCTAGTTAAATCTCTACATGAGTTAGCCTTGTCATAGTTAACTATAGTTGCATTATTAATCATTATGATCTTTTCATTATCCTTCACAAAAAGATTCAATTCATTCTTCTTCTTCTTCTTCCTTGAGCTTTGAGAAAGCTTTCTAGGTTTTGAGTTTTGTGATGATTAGTGTGAGAATTTGATAATAAAAGAGAGCACAAATACTACTCCATCATCTTCATCTAATCTATCCAATTAGATTATGGTGTTCACCTCATTAGAGAGAGAGAGCTTGAGTTATAGAAACTTCGAGATAGATCATCGGAGAAAAGGAAGACTACAAGCTAGCATGGATCGTTCGAGTTGTGGAGGCTCTCTTGAGTCCGGGAGATCGTGGATCGCGGTGAAGGGACTTCTACTCGGAGCTTATAAAGCGAAGGAGCGGACTGCAAAGGTTGTAATCCCTCACTTTTAGTTGTAAAGATATTTACTTGCATTTTAAACCCTAATAATCTAGCAAAGATCCCGGATTTGGTTTGTTCGGCACGTCTAAATTTTTATTCGGGCATGGTTGATGCCTTATTAACCCTTGTATGAGTGCCTAGGAACCCTACAGTTACCAGTGATGACTTGGCCAGTGGCTTCAGCTTCTTCTACAATCATTGTTAAAGCCTGTCGCCTCAATACATTCCTCCTTACTGGAGGAGCATTCCTCTGTCCGTTTCTCTGTCCTTGAGGTAAGTTCATTTGTGCTTGATGGAGCTGACTAGGAGGAGGTGCAGTAGGTCCATGAAGAGGTGGAGCAGGGAGAGCAACATGTGGTGCAGGTGTCTGGATAGCTGGCCGCTGCGGATAGATGATTGCTGGTCTGGGTGCAGAGTTCAGATTGAGTCGACTAGGACAAGACCCAATATCATGTGTGGATGAGTCACAGACTAAGCAGAGGCGATTAGCATGCCTTCAATCCTTCACCAGGTGTCCATCTCTCCTGCAGTAGGTGCAAAAGTCTGGACTATGCCGGTTAAAAGGTACTCCCGGTCTCCTAGGTACAAAAGGCGGCCTAGAAGAGGCTCTTCCTGCTATCTGAGTAGCAGGTTGCTTCATACTGGCAGATTGAGGTCTGCCCTTCTTCTTCACTACTGCCCCGTATCATCAGGCAGCTCTCAGAGCCAAATCGTGGGTTGGAAAATCCCCTGTAGCTAGAACAGCTTGGAGCTCCAGGTATAACCTCTGCTGAAATCGTCTGGACCTGATCTCAGCAATCAGTATGAGATGGGCCGCAAACCTGTTACCGTCTTGTGTTAACTGTGTAGTATGTGTTATTAGAAAATCGAATATTTGAGACATGTCTTACCTGCTCAACATAGTGAACTCGGCATCATACTCATCCACAGATTTTCTCCACATAGAGCCTTGTTGTAAGTGGATGAATTGCTGCTCCATGTCAAATTAGGCAGTCTCTGGAAAATACTTCGCGTTGAATATGTCGCGAAATGTCTTCCATTTGATCGGCTGGGCAAGACGGCTTTCTTCCGCCTTCCACCATATTCGGGCGTTATCAGTAAGTTATAGCTTTGCAACCCTTACCTAAGCAATGTTTGGTACTTGTGCTGCTGCCAGATCGTCCTCAATTGATTGAGCCCATTCTTTAGCTTCCAAAAGGATATCTTTTCCAGAAAATTGCTTCGGATGCAGTGCCCGGAATTGCTTCACTCCAAGTGCTTCCGCTTCTGGGCGGTTCATTAGTATGGCAGTCTGTTGCTGCTATCCTTCCAGGAAGCTCTTAATTGCCTCAAGCAGTACCGTTTGCTCGTTGATCGGAACTACAACGGTAGGAGTAAGTGGAAGAGGTGGTAGTGTGGTGTTGCCGATCACGTTGGTGCTAGTATTGTTCAGGAAATCCATAACCTTGAAAGAAAAATAGGGTTATGATAGATTCAAGGAATATGAAATATAAAAAATGTTTAGTTGCTGAGTCTTATAATTCTTGTGTTATATTGTTTAGGTTTCCATGTAGAACTGACCTGCATGGGTCACCAACAAAACCTGTCACGTCCCGCTTTCCAAAGTAGGATAAGAAGACGTGACGGGTCATGTGACGTATTTACTCAGAAATAAACACGTTAAACGTAAATAAGCAATAAAATATAAATGTACACAAGATGACATAAGATGTAAATGAACAACAACTTTTTATTTATTAAACATTCTTTACAATACAACTGAAAAGTAAATACAATGTGGAAAGCAATGCCTAAACAATGGGATGAACTGAAAGTAAAGTATATACAAGTGAACTAAAGTTCAGGGTCCTTGATGACCTGCTCCAAGTCTTCTGAGCTGGGCTCGATCTCTAGAGAGTCGGGTCCTCCTGACAACATTCCAAAGAAAGAATAGAAAAGGAATGTCGTCAACGAACAATCGCTCGGTAAGTCCTAAGAGAGATATAAATAGAATAGACAGATAGAGAGTATAACTGATATAATGTATATTTGTTATGTTATCGCTGTTATTTGTAGCTTAGTACAGAATATGCCTGTGTATACGAGAGGAGTCCAACTATTCCGTGGACTAAGGTATACGGAGCACAAGGAACCGTTAAGCCACGGAACAACAGTAATGGATATTCAGGTTAGGTGTATTAAAGTGACCATCATCATACCACTTTTAACACATTCCGTACCAATCTATCCTTTTTAAACCCCATAATGTTCATTATATAGATTGTAGTTATCAGACTTGCCGAGACCATGGTATAAGTTGTTCATGTAAACGGTTCAGGATGTATCAAGTAGTCATGTAATGGAGTCAAGATATAGTCATGGTTCGGTCAATTCAAGTTATGTTGCATGTTTGATATTGTTCTGGTATTCTTGTTCAAGTATTCATATTTAAATTCATGTTGATTTGTATTCATGTTTGGATTGGATTTAGATTAATACTTGGACTCAGACTTTAGTCAGACACTTAACAGAATTGAAGTTCTGAAGTAGTTTTGGAGTTATCGGTAACTGCTGCACATGTACGGCAGGATTTGTGTCTTTTTCCAAGACAATTACCGTAATAATAACCTCGTTTTTAGTTGTCTACCTTAAATATGCAAGCACCCACATTCTCCGACTCCCTGAAGCTCAAGATAATTGGTCCCGCTTAAACCTGTATTTACTAGGGTCGTTATTGTAAATTAATATAACTTGAGAGAGTTTTATGAAAAATAGTTTTGATATATTTTCAAAATAAAACTCAAGTATTTATTTATCGTCTTTAAGGTTTTCATAGATATAATTTTTATAAGATGAGATATTCTAGTGGATATAAACCTAAATTGAATTGTATATAGTATTTTCATGTAATTGACTTGTATTGATTTGTGATGGTAGTTTCATGAAATTTGGGATTTTTTTGTTTAGAAAACATGGATATTTTTATGTATATTTAAAATAGATAGGTTGATAATATTATATATAATTATTAGAATATAAATTTATTTATTAAATAGAAATCACGTTTTCTTAAAAATTGTAATATAAATTCCGTCGAGATCATATGCTCCGTGAGGAGGTCTGCATCTCGCCCTACTAGTTCGATAGATGTGCGATAACCTGCACAACCAAATAGGAATCCCCAAAATGAATTGTAAGGACATAATTGTATGGAATTTGATTAAAACAATTAAAACAAATACGATTTTGATGGTTCAGGGTTTTTAACTGTAAAATTCGCCTTAGCCACAAAAATATTGTTTTCAAACTATCGTGCTATGTCATGATGAGTGTTGTGATGAGATAGGTCATTACCTCATGAGTTTTCTAAAACTAATATGAGCAATATGATAAATTAATGTCGTAGGTAAATTTTATGGTATTTAAACGAAAAAGTGTAATACAACTTGCATAGCATTTTATTTTGAATTGAAATTTGTTCTAAATATTGTTTTATGGTTGCTAAATAAAATATTAAGAGATGGTTGATTTATTGTTAAGAAAAGTTGGGTTTTTAAAGAAATTAGAATCGAAAGTCGCAATAACTTCGCTTCCGACGAGTTTTAATAAGAGTTTGTTTTAGAATAGAAAAGATGAGAGAAAAGGGAACTTACGGGTTTGGAGAAAAGAGAAGAGCTATAGGAACTAGTTGTGAGCTTCATGGAGTCGTGGTGTCGCCGAATTTGTCCTGAATCGTCGCCGGAACATGACTTTGGGCTAACTCCACTTGTATAACTTTTTGGACTTGGAAAATTTTGAGAATTTTGACAATGAATTTCAGAATAGAGAGGGATAAGGTGTGGGGGTGGTATTTATAGGATAGAATTAGGGTTTAGGGTATTAAAATGAGAATTAAAATGCATTGAAATTTGTTTTTAAAGCTCATTTTAATTCTCTGTTAATGTACAGGAAAGTCAAACAGAAGAGGAGGAGTGGGGGAGGCCAAGGGGTGCTAGGGCAAAAATTGAGGGCATTAGCGACGGGGGAATCGGCGGCGCCGGCCCCAAAGCAATTCTCGCCGGCCGATCAAGAGATTCAGGGTCTTGGATTTCTGCCACGTGTCATATTCGGTGCATATAATATTTTCCACATGTTTGATTCTAGTGACTTTTCATTTTTACGTGTATTGCACATATAAACTTTTGGGCTTCCAAAAAATTTAAAAGAAAAATCATTAAAAATAATATGTGGCTGGGGGGATTTAAAGACAGGGCCGCGTCACATCAGTGCAAGACTTTACCAATGAGCTACAAGTGCTTTCTTGCTGTTCTAAGACAATTCAAATACTTATAGCATACACAGGGTTGTAAATACTCTATTTAGTACATCAACTTTAAACAAACTTCGTACATTAAAAAAACAGAGTCGTTACAAGTTATCTGTCTCAATCAAAGTAAAAATATTTATGTGGTTGGCATTTAGTAATGCGATCTTTACAAGAGATAACATGTGCAAAAGAAAATGGATAGAACCACTGAGGTGCGAAATGTGCGCGACGGAGATGGAGTCGGTAAATCATTTGTTCATAACATACGAATTTGTTAGAAATATTTAGGATAGGTTTGGAGTAATGCAAGGGCTAGGACATACTTAGGGTCCTTCATTGATCTTTGGAGTCAATGGAGGCATGGGCTGGATGTGTGTTTTCATGGAAAGTGGGATATGGTCGGGTCGGCAATTTGCTGGGGTATTTGGCCCGAGAAAAATAATAGGATTTTTAATGATGTTAAAACATTCTATGATGCATGTGATAAATGACATTGAATCAAATATTACATTTTGGTCAGATGTGGTATCGACAAAGTCAAGGAAGAAAGCGAAGGTGCAAACAGGAGAGGAGAGGATAGTGGACAGGCAGCATGATCAGCGTGAGCATGATACTACTGAGGATGGGGGTCGTGACAATGACATGGGTGGCTCAGGTTAAAGCGTGCACTATCTGATGGATGAAGGGTTTGGCAAAAAAAATTGGTAAAGATTGTAGTTGGATGTTGGTTTATTTGTCATCTTGTTGTTTTGTTTCCTTTCTTTTTGCTTCTACTACTTGTTTTTTGCTATTTCTTTTGTTTCCTTTGTTCT
Organism: Agapanthus africanus; assembly: GCA_030015575.1. Lineage (NCBI taxonomy): Eukaryota > Viridiplantae > Streptophyta > Magnoliopsida > Asparagales > Amaryllidaceae > Agapanthus > Agapanthus africanus. The sequence goes on along the minus strand of CM057349.1, from coordinate 3,586,452 downwards.
GAAAACTCTATGCAAGTATCGTTAAAAAATTTTCTTAACGAAACACAGGGAATATGTCCTTCGTTTTGCTATAAAAAAAAATTAGCAATGCGTATTCTTCTTTTCAAGGAAACTTATTGGCTGCCAAATTTGTGCATGTTCAAGTTCATGTTGATTTGTTATATATTTATTTATAAGTTATGCAAAATAACAAAGATAATATCAGAATTGAGAAATTTATAAGTTATACAAAATAACAGAGATATAAGGGCTTAGGTATAAATTTGCAAATCATATCTCTTTTTGGGGTTTTAAGCATGAGAGAGAATGTGTAATGAATGAGAGAGAAAGAGTTATTAACTTTTCATTTATTTATTTTTGTCTTTTACGGTGGATGGAATAGACATCTCCAATACTCAATTTTGGCTATTTGAATTTTGCCATTTTTTTCTATTTTCTATTTTGTTGATTAATGACATCATCTAAGGACTTCTAGTTACTAGTATTTTGCACGTGCGATACACGTGTGTGTATTTTGAACTAAAGTTTTTTTTTGAAATAGGGTATTTTAGAATTAAAATTATTAAAATAAAACGATTTTATTTTAATTTAGAAAAATAGGGCGGTTTGTAGCCGACCCCACCCCCATCTATTTAGAGGATGGGTTCCTAGAACCCGCCCCCTACCCCTATATAGGAAAGGGCGGGTTCCTAGAACCCGCCCTCTCCTATTTTATAAAGAGGGCGGGTTCTGGGAACCCGCCCTATTTTTTTTATAAAAAATTAAATAATAAACAAAAAATTGTAAAAATATCGAATAAAAGAATAAAAATTGTATAATATTAGTGTTGTTTAAATATGAATCTGGTATACATTCTAATAACAAAATGAATCCGTCAAATTTATAATACAAAAAAATCATATCTGTTTGTAAAATTATAGAACTAACGCTTTACCTTTCCTTTTCCCTTTCCCAATCTGAGGAGGCTTCACATAAGCCTATGCCTCTTGGGATGACTGGAGGACCCTCCCGTTTCTTGGGTATATGGCGGCGGCGGCTGCTCTTCTGCTTCGGCTTCAGCTTCGGCTTCTGCTTCGTCTTCAGCAGCGTCTTAGACAGGCTGTTGTTCCGCAAATCCTGAATGTGGGACCGGTATCGGAAATGTGCTGCCTCCCAATAACTGTATGTAGAACGAAAAATCCGTCTCCCAACTGGGCAGTTGTTGCGAAGAACCTGTCCCAGTTTCATGCGGCAGCTGTTGCACAAAATCTGGGCCCCATGGCTGCGCAAATCCTGACCCCCAAGATTGCTGTTGTTGCACAAAACCTGACCCCCAAGACGGCTGTTGTGCAAAACCTAACCCCCAAGACTGCTGTTGTTGCGCAAAACCGGTCCCCCAAAACTGTTGTTCCTCCAGATGTTGCGCTTGTCCGGTATGTCAGGCTTGCTGCTGATAGTATGGTGATCCAAACTACTAATCCTGCTACTCTGGATCTCCCTGATGCTGCGGCTCTGGTGCCGGCTCATGCTGCGGCTCTGGTGCCGGTTCATGTTGCTGCTCCGGTGCCAGCTCATGCTACTGCTCTGATGCCGGCGATAAATATGGAAGCATATTATATGAACCGAATATACCACCAATATATGAGTCTACATTTGAAAATAAAGCCTGAGTATCCGGACCAGAATCGGTCGGATATGGATCCTGCATCATTGATTGTATATGATGCAACCCACGAGCCTGTCGTTACATTAGAAATAAGAAATAAATATTGACTCATACCCTCGAATGTTAAAAAGTAATATAATTTAAAGAATTTAACTTACCATTTCTCGTTCCACGTGGCCTCTAGGCTCGTACCGCTGGATATTTAGAAAGTTGTTAGGGGGAGCAGAAAGATATCTTATGGTGACATGCTTATACCACTGTAGATATGCTTTGGTAGCGTCGGTGGTTGTTTAGTCACCTAATTGCTGTAAGGCAATATTACGCTGCCTATCCTCCTATCTAAGCAAATATTGATGATGATGTTCCCTCCAATCACGCTCCGCTTTTCCTCCTCGCATGTCTCCCTCTATTTTCATAGGCGCAGGCGGCGGGATAGGAATATGCTGCAATCTACTGAACTGTCGCAACACCCGGTCCGGTAGGTGCATGACAACGATATTAATGCAGAGGAGTGGGCATCGAGCCCACCAAACCGGCCCTCCTTCGATACAAATGCCGGGTAATCCATGCAGACGATATGCTGTATAAGGCGTCCACGTGAACTGCGCAAATTACATAGTACCAAATTGTAATGAAGGTATTTTAAAATTTTAAAACAAAGTTAATTACCTAAGTTATGATTACCTGAGTCGCCTCCATGCGATCCAACTCATCTTTATAGTACTGAAGTACTCGACGAGGAGCCTTATAAGCTTTCTTTCCATTCCACCAAGAGCCGAGAAGCTTTCCAGGGGTATCCACGGCAGAAATATTAACTCGATCCGGTCTTCCCATACACATGTGCTCCCATGACCAAATCTATAAATAAAGTGTCAGATGATAAGAGAAAGAACCAATATTACAATTTTGCAAATGTCTAGCTGTTAAAAACAAGGAATTACCTGAAGTAATGTAATGCAGCCACAAATTTTATTCTTCGTGGGAGCACATGTATTATCGAGTTCGTTGTAAAGATAGGCCAGGACCCCTGCTCCCCAAGTATATTGGCCACACACATCAAAGTCCGTAAGGAACCCAAGGTATAAAGGATGGACATGCGTTGCCGATTGGTCCGGTATCAACCAAGAACCGATCATGTACAGAATGTAGTCACATGCATGTCTATCCAAGACTTCATCGGTGGTATCATCAGGGATATTAGTAAATGTATCTTTCAGCCAGTTTAAACTGATCTTATACCCCTTACTATAACCTCTTGGTGCCTGATATTAGCATTTTTTGTGATCCAAACGATCCTGGAGTCAACAACCAAAAGAAGGACAGCGAGGAATGAAGAACAGAAGGACCGGAATCGTGAGGTATAAACTTCTGTACTTTAAGTTAACCTCACTTTTAGTTTGCTAGTTAGGGTTTAGCACCGATCCTGGAGTCCAAGTCCGTGCCGCAATCTTTTGAAAATTGTTTTTCACCTATTCCGCCTCCCCGCGATCCAGCGGGGTGCGCGACATGGAATTGCAGTGGTATCAGAGCCTACTAAACCCAAACTAGTTCGTTAGCAAGTTTTAGAACTTCGATCGTCGGAAAAACTGGAAAACAAAACACCGAAAACCCTACATTCTGTCGAATTTTAAAAGTGCTGTAAAAATTATTTCAAGTGTACTAAAAATACGTGCATGGTTTTCTAAGATGGCTGAAGAAAAATGGTCCCCTGAATCGCCAAGACGACCGCGGAACCGCGGCGGATCGGACCGATGCACCGCGGAGTCACGGCCGAGTCGAGGCCGATTCAGGACATTCTTCTTCTATTATTTCTTTCTTTGGGTGTTTAGTTCTCTGGAATATTTGGTTTCTACCCAGTATGTTTCTAAATGCTGGTTTGCATTTGGGATGGTTACGGAAAATGTTTTTCGATCGAAATTCTAATTGTACTTGGCTAACCGGTTCTTCAGTAATGTTTATATGTGTTTTAAACTTCATCTAATTGCTATATGTCTGTTAGTTTGAAGTTGCACATATTTTTAGTTTGTGTATATGAACTTGTTGGATCGTCAATGATGAATAGCCGGGAATGTAAGATGAGCGTTTTTTATGTTTCATTCATGTAAATTGTAAAATTGATGTAATATTATTTTGCGGGGCACATCCGGGTTGAGGTTGTAGCCACCGTTGTATTATTTTCCTTTTACTGTTTTCTGCTCCTAGGATAGACTCATGGTGGGGTACATAAACTACCGGGTTCTTTGAAGTGCCGAGTGACCTACTCACTTTGTTGAGGGAGGTTGCTTCACTTCTGGAATTTGGCGGGTAGTTTTCCGTACCCGTAGGGGTCTGGGGTGGGGTTTGGCTATTCATCACGACCATGGAATCCGTCTTTCGTTACAGGCTTAAACGAATTGCGATATTCCTAGAATATCCAATATGTTCATCTGTGACTGGAATGTCTATTATTGCATCAAACGAATGTTATTATTATATATGGTATATAATAGACGCTACTTATGTTTTGCATCCGCGCTAGTCCAGCCCCCGCTCTGGCGTTAGTTAAGTAACCTAACGGTGTTAGACGGGGCCCAGTGGCAAATGCGGATGGCATAAGTAGACGTATTTTCGTCTTTTTCTGTGATGATAGGTGTAATTGATGGGACGAATTATATTAATGTAAAGCAAACAAACCAAAGCTGAATCGTTGGAACAAATTTTAAATACCACTCGGTTATTTCAAAACAGCAAACTTTTAAATGCGGAGCTTAAACCACTCCTTTTTAAAGCTATCAAGTTCCTTCGATCATATCAAGTTCACTACGTTCACGGTTTTACCAAAACCATTCGTAGCCCTCCGTCATTTCATATGAATGGTCAATAGTATTCAAACTATATTTGTTGGCCAAAGTCAAGGCATAATGATTGGTAGCTGCTGAATATTCATATGAAGTATAGATAAATGCGTTGGTTTGGGACAGTCGTACTGCTTTGTTGGCCAAAGTCAAGGGTATGTACGGGTGAGTTCAAATTAACCTGGAGAATGATAGGTAGAACTTGACATGTGACTTATGATTTGTTGGCCAAAGTCAAGGTCATAAGAGCATGGGGCAAAAATCCACATCGGGAGTTTCTAAAGAAACTGAAACTTGCTGGTGCTGTATACCATTTGGAGTGTGATAATTTTGGTAGGATTCCTTCAGCTTTATCACACAATGATATTTGGATCCTGATCCTACTGTGAGTATATACTACTCCTCGGGAGAATTTTTTACTAACACAATCAATGCTATAAACCAAGTAGGTGTGTAGAACAGTGTTAGTGGGGCAATGCCTCCAGGGAAAAGAGGTTTTGTAATTAAGAAACTTCGCGAAAGCGTTGGAAAACCTCCCTCGAAGTACCAACACTAGCCTGGCTGAACGGTTAAGCAAGTATTGTAGGGTGAGATTAATCCTGACTAATTCCTCTTTTATGGTTTGAGGAGGGATTCGAGAAACAGTGGGAGCCATCCTGTTTAGATAAACTAAAAAAACCAATCTAAACTTGCAAGAGCATCATGCTAAGTGTATTCTTCTCTCTCTCCTAATTGCAGCAACCAGGTGACCAGATTAGGTTACAGTTAGATAATAACATGACTGAGTTTTACTATAAAACTGGCAAAGGTTTGTCCAGATGTCCATTACCTATGACAAACTGGACCACCTCATTACTACTCACGCCAATGCCGTCACAGGTCCAGTTTCCAATGTCACGGATGATATCCGTAAGATAAAAGGAAAAGACTATGCGAATGCCAAGTGCCTCGTGTTGCCCTCAGTTAATGGTGAATACCAGCAGGAACACGAGAAGATAGACTTTTCTTCTATCTTCCTCCATAACAAAATTTTATATGGAGAGCATTCTCATATCGCATGATATGAGACCTCGAAGGAATTGCTTCAAGCGAGCTTGGCTATCGGATCATCTGTAGGGGACCACGTCCCTACAATGATTAGCTGTATTGAACAGCTCACGGACCTGAAGACCACGTTGAAGAACAGGCTAAATACAGACTTGATTCTACAATCTCTGCCCTCTACTTACACCCTGAAGGAAACCAGGGAAGTAGAAGAAAAGGGAAGGGCAAAAATTTCATGGCTAACAGTAGTAAAGGAGGGATGTTTCTATCGTCACGGGAAAGGGCATTGGCAGAAGGGATGCAGGGCTTTGAAAGCCAGAATCCAGGATCCGAAGCATGTTGTGGCTTCGGCTTCGGGTGTGTTAGTGTTTGAAAGCAGTCTGTCAATTAACTCTACTTCCTGGGTACATGATACCAGATCATGATCACATTCTTCACAGACTTTGAGAAACCGTAGAGTTATCAGGGCTGGTGATATGACACTCTGAGGTGCTAACGGAATGAGCAAGCTTGTTGTATCCGTAGAGGAATATCATCTCGAATTGACAAGTGAGCAGTTATTGATTCTACGTAACTGTTTATATGTACCTAGTCAATCTTGTAAATTTCATATCTGTATCTTTACATTATAAAGAAGGATAGGATTTACATATGTAAGCGATGTAATCCACATCCACCTAAATCAAAGTATTGATTGGGTCAGGTACATTAGATAACAGTATGTACGTATTAGATCAAGCTCAAGTTTTCAAACGTCCAAAACACACTTATAAGAAAGTCTCCAGAATCAAATAGGACTTTCTTATGGCATTATAGACAGGGTTACATCATTGAAACAAGGTTGACGTAGTTACATATAGAGAGATATTTGAATCCGTTCGAATATCAGTCTTATGTAACTAGTCAATCATGTCTCATAGGAAAGATAACAAAGACTCTGTTTACTGGACACGGAGTAAGGGCGAGCGAGCTCTTAGGACTCATACACAGCATCGTCTAGGTCCAATGTCTATATATGCACGAAGTGGTTATTCCTATTTTCATTACTTTTTCGGGTCATTTCTCTAGGTTAGGACATGTCTTCGTATTGAAGCATAAATCCGAGGCTTTTGAGAAATTCCGGGAATACAAGAATGAAGAGGAAAAACAAACAGGCACAAGTATCAACTCACTGAGATCTAATCAAGGTAGTGATACTTAATTGCCAAGTTCCTGGATTACCTAAAAGGAGAAAAGAAATCTCTCTCAACTTACTCCTCCACACACATCACAACTTTATGGTGTATCGGAGAGACGGAACACAACCCTATTGGATATGGTTCGTTCCATAATGAGTAACACTGAGTTATCGTCATCCTTCTGAAGTTATACACTAGGATTAACTGCATATCTTTTTGAAAAAGGTTCATACTAAGACTGTGCCTACCATACCATATTAGATATGGATTGGGAAGAAACCCTATCTTCAGTACCTGAAGATTTAGGGATGTCCAGCTTTTATAAAAAGCAGAATATAGACAAGTTCGAGGCACACTCAGTACTGTTTAAGTTTGCGGGATACCCAAAGGACTCCAGGGGGTATTTTTTCTATTTTCGCAGAGGAACAAAAGATTGTTGTTTCTCAAAATGCCCACTTTTTAGAAAATTAATCTTTTTAAAGGAAATAGTGGGAGCGCAATAGAACCGGAAGAAATTCCAGAACCACTAACCATTACTGAAAGTGAGGTGGAACCAGAAGATTCAAAAGAACCGGACATACTTACGCCACTCCGAGGAAGTAGTAGGCAGTCTCATCCGCCCGAGAGAAACTAAGGTTTTCTCATAGACGGGGATAGAGAGGATTGCATCATTAACAATGATGTGCCAACTAGCTTCCAGTATGCCATTTAGAGAAGAGACCCGGTAAAATGGCTAGATGCAAAATAGACCAAAATGGAGTCCATATACACCAACAAAGTATAGACTTTGAACTTTGCTCCAGATGGGGTAAGACCCATAGGATGCAAATGGATCTTCAGAAAGAAGATTGGTGTAAATGGACAGGTTAAAACCTATAAGGCTAGACTTGTTGTAAAGGGTTCTTTCCATCAAAGACCTGGTTTGGACTATGATGAAACCTTTTTCTTCAGTGGCTATGCTCAAATCCATTCGGATCCTTCTTGACACTGTTGTCTTCCATGATTGTAAGTTCTAGCAGATGAACGTATAGATGTTTTTTTTTCAGTTTTTGGAAGAGTGCATCTATAGGGTTTAGCCATAGGGTTTTCAATCAGAGTGGGAGTGTTCCCGCCAAAAATTTCTGCGCAAAGGAGCCCAAGGTATCAAATGGCAGCGATACGCTTAAGGAAATGCGAACCAGTATCTTCCGGCCTATATTTTGATAAACTCCCGAATGAGAAACAGATAAATTCTGATGTTATCGAAAGCGGCTCGAAAAACCCTTCGATTTGATATATTATGGGCCTCGTAATTCATCCGGAATCAAAAGTTATGAGGAATTACGTGTCCACACGTGATGGACTTTTAAGAACCCGCTGGAGGAGTTAAAAAATATAATAAAAACTCAGAAAAGACCCCAATGGGGCATCACGTGCTCACACGTGACCATGGGTCACGTGCAGACACGTGATGGGCTTTTAAGGCCTCTAAAATAATAAATAGAATTTAATTCTAAAAGTCAGAAAATACCTCAACGAGGTATCACGTGCTCACACGTGACCAATGGTCACGTGTTGACACGTGATGGTTAAAACTGAAACATAAATAAGCGGCTGAGAAAGGAACCCAATTGGGGGTCACGTGCTCACACGTGACCAAAGGTCATGTGCCAGCACATGACTGGCTTTAAAAGCCTTATAATTTAATAGAATTAAATTCTAAAAGTTCTGAATCTTTCCAAATGGAAAAGGGTCATGGGGAACCGTTGGATTAAAGATCCAAGGGTGATTAAAAATCACCAATTTATGGAAAAATCTTAAATAAGGAAAGATTCCCCCTAAATCTAACCGAGATAACAAATAGAATATCTTTTGGATTTAAAATCCACGGTGAATAAAATTCACTGAATGATCTAAAGGCCCAGAATTAATGATAAATATAAATCAAATCTCTCAACAATCAAATCAAATCTTTCAATGAGAGATTTGCTAAACAAATTGATTCTTTTCCTTCTCCTATAAATAGGAGCCAAGAAGAGAAGAGGGGGATCTACTTTTTTGGAGAGAAGAAACAGAGAGAGGAGAATTTAATTCTCTGCAAAAGAAAAACCCTAGGTAAGAAAAAAGAGGCTTCAAAAGAGAATTTAATTCTCAAAAGAGTTTAACTCTTACATAAAGAAAAGAACTTAGTTCTTTCTCTGGTTGAGGATCTGCAGAGTGCACATCTCCCCACGAATTGAGAATTTAATTCTCATTGGGTTGAGATCCTGCCATGCAGATCTAAAACACAGAGAAGGAATTGAGTTTTGAGAATTTAATTCTCCCAACCTTTCAGGAATTTAATTCCTCCTAAAACAAAACTAGGGTTTAACCCTAATCAAGAATTTAATTCTTTTACATATCTGGGAATTTAATTCCTTTGAAAAGAAATCAGGGTTTTATCCTAAATAAGAATTTAATTCTTTCACGATAGGAATTTAATTCCTCCAAAATCATAATTAGGGTTTAACCCTACAAAGAATTCAATTCTTAAAAGATCTCTGTTCATGAAAAGAACTAGGGTCACGTGCCCCCACGTGACCCTTGAAAAGATCCCCTGCAAAGAACTTTGAAGCATCACCCCACGTGCTCCCACGTGACTCCCAAAACGCAGAAAGAAAAAGCAAAGAGAATGAAAGCTTTGGGCGCTCTCACGTGTTATCACGTGACCCCTCAGCAAATGCTTTAACAATGCGCACAGATCCCTATCACGTGCCAACACGTGATGCTCTAAAATAAAAATAAAAGTGTTTTGACACTTATTCGCAGATTTGAGGATAAACCAAAAGGAGATCTGGCTCCACATTTAGGGCGCCCTCACGTGTCACCACGTGACCCCTAATGAGCATTCTAACAGACCAGAGCGGGGGCCTCCATCACGTGCTCACACGTGATGGCCGTCAGAATTAAAAGAGTTAAACACTGATCTACAGAATAAGATAAGGGAAATCAGGGCGCTCTCACGTGTCCACACGTGACCCCTCTCTCCTTAGTGTTTAACACTAATCTGGAGACTTTGTCCTCGGTGTTTAACACTGATTTTCTTAGTGTTTAACACTAATTTGGAAAACTCTATTGGCAGTGTTTAACACTGATTTGCTTAGTGTTTAACACTAATTTGAAAACTCTGTTCCCAGTGTTTAACACTGATTATCTTTTAGTGTTTAACACTAACTTGCTAATCTTATTCCCAGTGTTCAACACTGTTGATCTTTAGTGTTTAACACTAGCTTTAGCCCAATTGGCTAAGTTTCTAGAGGCAAAGCCTCTCCTTCAATGGACCAACAGAGGGCCAATATTTCAAACATAATTGGACTTAGCCCAAACTGGCTATAAGTCCTCAAATCATCTTGAACTGAGCACATATGCTCTTTCAACCAACTCATTGGTTCAAGGGTACATCTTGGAACTCCTCTGATATTTGTCGTTGTAATCCTTCAACGTCTTCAGAGAGGTGACGGGTCCCGACAACCACACATCAACACGGACTGTGGGGTCCTTAAACTCATGGACTTATGCGTTCCTAAACCAAGATACGGACTGTGGGGTCCTTAAACCCGCGGACTTATACGTCCTTAAACTAACGGACTAATGCGTCCTTAAACACACCCATATGGACTGTGGGGTCCTTAAACCCATGGACTTATGCGTCCTTAAACTACCAATGGACCACCATGTCCCTAAACTGGAACTTGGACCACCACGTCCCTAAACTGGCAATGGACCACCATGTCCCTAAACTGGAACAATAGAGCCCAAATGCTCTTTTGTCGGATCTAAACGATCCCGTTTAAGTTGATCTTAGCCTCAAATATGGCTAACGTGTCCTTAAACCTTCAAACAGACTTTAGTCCCAAATTGGACTCTAGATCCCCCAATCAACTTTGGCTCAAGGGTACATCTCTGAACTCCTCTGACATCTGTCGTTGTAATCCTTCAACGTCGTCAGAGAGGTGATGGGTCCCGTCGGCCATACATGTAATGGACCACTATGTCCCTAAATTGGAACATTAGAGCCCAAATGCTCTTTTGTCGGATCTAAACGATCCCGTTAAGTTGATCTTAGTCTCAAATCGGACCAACGTATCCTTAACAAACGTTTAAGTTGATCTTAGCCTCAAATGAGGCTAACGTATCCTTAAACCCAAAACCCCAAACCCAAATCTAAGAAAACACGGATTTGGACTAATCCACGTCCTACGGGCGACGAGAATAAATTAGTCTCCGTATACAATCCACTGGCAACCAAACACAAAACAAACACCCACGACACGAAGTGACCATCTGGAGAAGGAGAAAGTTGTTACCGCGATGCGGTAACGTAATTAACTGCAGGGGCTTGCACCTGCAGGGAAGAGCGTCCCCACAATCAAAAACCCCTCAAACGAGGGGGAATCTGACGAAGTCTGCTACATCGGACGCATCCGTTTAAACCTTCGATGCATGGTGCCATAAATCAACTTGGCATTTTCGGAGAGGTAGACGGATAGCACCAATTAGCATCTGCCCCGAATCTCAGGCAAGACGTTCATGTCGCGCCGTCTTTCGGAGGGGAACAGATTCTGGCACGCCCGGTGGGACCTTTTCCTCTTTCCACTCCACACTTCGTGTGTCGTGTTCGCGAACGAATCGCGGTTTGCTGTGGTTGCCTGTGGATTCGAGGTATTAAGATTTGGTGTCTTGCTCCGTGCAGAAAACAGAAGAACAATGGCTTCAAACTGCACTACCTGCAACTGCAACTCTCACTCCGTCCTTGCTGGAGGAGTGACTTATGGGCCCCAAGCGGCCTCCCTCTTCGCTATGCCGGTGGAACAGGTAACTCAGGCCACCACTGGGCTATTCTTCGGGACCATGATCCCACCAATGAGCTTCAATGCCCCATTACCATCGCAAGAAGCTCCGAAGAAGTCGGTCTTCGATCGGCTTACAACTATCGCGGCCCCTCTCAACGGGTCGCCCAAGCTCAGTACCTCAGCTTTCAGCAAACTGGGCCAAAACTCATGTGGGCCCATGAAGAAGCCTGCAATACCAGAAAAAGTTGTTCCGAAGAGGATAGCCATCCCTGCTCCTGAAGTCGTCAAGGCGGCTTCTCCTGCCAAAGGGTCGGTCTTCACAAGATTGACTATTCCGGCTCCCGTTCCTGCTCGAAGGTCTGTCTTTGACAGATTGGGTACCGCTACTCAAAAGACATCAGTCTTCAAGAGACTGGCACCAGCGGCGCCTCATCCGGATAGGGGGCAAGACGAGACTATCCCTATCGCCGAGCCAGTCCCAACAGCTCGACACGCTCGACGTCGCCACTGGCGCCGAGTAAGGAAGGCCGGGGGCAACTCCCCCTCAGGGCTAACTCCACCGGCTCCGATGGTGGAAGTTGGTGCTGCTGTTCCAACTGGGAACAGCTTTGAACTGCTAAGGGGGGTATGCAAGAACTCTCCGACTGCCACGCTAAAAAGATCTCCTCCACCTGCGGGGAGTATTACAGATGCAAAGCCGGAGCAGCCCTCTCAACGGCTATCCTCCAAGATTTACAAGGTCTGGCGACGGGTCCAAGAGTCGGTGATTGATGAAAACTATCTCCGCCGACAGAAAAAGATGAAGGTTCGGCGGGAGAAGGATTACTCCGTCAAGCCGCAAAAAGCAACGGCTACTTGGTTGCCCACTACAACGGCCCCCTCAACTTCAACCACTCAAAAGAAAGGGAGGCCGCAGAAAGCCCTTGTGAACATGGCGAGCCGTAAACGCGCTGAGCACAAACACCCCAAGTCTGGGGGAATGGTGGTGCACACTGTTTATATGGCTTCTGAAAAGGAGGAAAGCCGTGCTTCGACGGGTCACCGACCGCTCACCCGATCAGTGACGAAAGCCCAGGAGCAGCAACAGAAGCTTCAGGAGATGATGACTACAATGGCCGCACTCACCGGGCCAAAAGAAAGCCCGGAGGCATCATCAGAACAGCGTCACGAACAAGAAACCGACGATGACTTCTTATGCATAGTCCTCGAAAAGAAGGACAAAGAAGCCGCGGAGCAAGCGGCTAACATAAAACAAATGGCGCTCCTCTTCCAAGATATGGTAGGGATGATGTTACAGCTGGACCCTCCAGCTGAAGAACCTCCGATCATTATTGAAGACGATAAAGAGGAGACATCTAATCCTCTGCCGGCTCTTTCAGCAGCCAAGGAGGAGACAATTTCCAAGGCCGCACTGGACGACTATATAGCTCAGCAAATACGAGCTTACCAGGCGAATGAAGCGGCCAGCCAAGTCATCAGAACCGGACGGCCCTATCCGAGCTGGTATGACCAAATCAGTTACCCGCCGGGATATACGATCCCTAAGTTCCATGTATACAAGGGGACGGGAAATCCGCATCAGCACGTCGCTCAATTCACAGCCTTATGCGGCAACACTGGAGGCGACGACAAACTGTTGCTTTGCCAATTCGTCGGCAGCTTAGCAGAAACGGCCTTTGAATGGTACTCGGAGCTTCCCAACGACTCTGTCAAAACATTTGCAGAGATGGAGCTGCTGTTTGCACAGAGATTTGCAAGCGCTAGCGAGCGCACCCCGATCACGGCATTGATCAACGCCAGAGTGAAGCCGGGAGAGACGTGGGTGCAATATGCAATCCGGTGGCGGAACCTATGGTCGAGATGCGAACAACGCATAGAAGAAGCTCCTGCCGTAGGCATGTTCGTGGGTACTCTCGACCCTCAAGCAACTATCTCCCAATTCATGATGTTCTTCAAGCCGACCACCTTCCAGGCCTTGATTGACAAGCTGGCCCAAATGGACCAGATGGGCCATAGGCCTTCCTCTTCAAAGACAGAGCCTTGGAATGAAAAGGGCAAAGGGAAAGCAACTTTCGTCGATAAGACTCAACAACAGTCGAGCAACTTAAAGCCGGTTGTCCGTCAAAACAATATGCGTCCATGCCCATCTCTCGAAGAGAGACTGGGACGTCCTTACTCATTTCCTCAGGATAAAACGAGAAAACTGTTCGAGCTGGCAGTGCGCAACAGACTCATCAATCTGCCGAGTCCAAAACGTCCGTTGCAACCAGGCGATGTCAACGATCCTAATTATTGCCCTTACCACCGAGCGGTAAGCCATCCAATCGAAGATTGCTTCGTCTTTAAAGGATGGATCGAAGATCAGTACTTACAAGGCAAGTTCGCGCTGTCTGAAAAGTGGAAAGTAAACCTACCACAGCCGCACACTCCAAAGAAGACGGACGCACCGGGGGCAACTTGTCACGTGATCTCCCACTCATTTACGGACGATGAAAAGACTCCTTGCACTGAGAAACTGGGGGCAGAGCCTGAGCCGGAATTCGTGTGGCCGTCAGACGAAATGATCGACGCTTTTCTAGATGAGATTCGTCTAAAAAGTAAAGCTAATCGGGAGCGCGAGATGGCCATATTTGAAAAGGCCAAACGCCGGCGACTGGACGAAAGGGTCGAAACACTCCCACTATATCAAGGTACATCCGCCGCAAATGAAAGCAGGATCAAGACAAGGAAACGATTCGCCAAAGCCATATCAATAGGGATGAGGCCGCCCTCTTTCGGAGAAAATTCTCCTGGTGGTATACATTTTGATGAAACGGACGTACACCCTAACTTCTGCTTATATCATCAGAGGATCGCACATCCTACTGAAGACTGCAACTCCTTTAAGTGTTGGTGGCAAGGATATGTCGCTCATAGACAACACGTCAATAGAATAAAGCGGGAAGCTCGTAGACAGCGAAAAAATACGACAGATGAGCATAAAAGAGTTGCCGGCAATTGTCATAGGGACGAGCCCGGGGGATCACGAGTTCTCACCTTTGGAAGCGATTCTGACGAAGAAGCCGCCCTCAACCCTCTCTTCAAGGAATTCATTTCTAAAACAAAAGAATTGGAGAGTTGCGAGAACGTTCAGCCGTACAATCTCACGCTACCCGGAAAGAATCTCGGACCCACAAACGACGGAGCAAACGAAATAAGAAAGGAAAAGGAAAAAACGGCCTTTGTTGCCAACACTCAACAACAGCCGAGTAACCCGAGACCGTTTTGTCGTCAAAACAACAAGCCACGATACCTCAATGAGAAGTTGAAACGTCCTTACTCGTTTCCCAAAGATAAAACAAAGAGATTGTTTGAGCTAGCAGTGCGCAGCGGGTTCATCACTCTGTCAGATCCAAAACGTCCATTGCAACCAGGTGACGTTAACAATCCTAACTATTGTCCCTACCACAGAGTAATGGGTCACCCACTCGAAAATTGCTACGTCTTCAAAAACTGGGTTGAAGACCAGTACCAACAGGGCAAGTTCGCGCTGCCCGAAAAGTGGAAAGTAAACTCGCCACAACAACATGCTCCGAAAAAGGTGGATATGCCGGGGGCATCATGCTCATTCATAGGGAAAGCCCCATAGACCGAAAAGTCAATAAACTAGAGATGCGTCTCAAACACGGCGACGGCAGACCGAAACGTCCTTAAACTAACGGCGGACCGCAATGTCCTAAAACTTGCGAATGACCGAAACGTCGTTAAACTACTCCCAACCCGCAGCATCTTCAGGCTGACGTGGTAAAAAAAAAAAGAAAAAAAAACGGTACGTCCACAAGCAAAATGGGCACGGATGAAAACCCGAAAGGGCTCCGTGAGTAAAAACAGCAGGGCTACCGGCGAGTGTTCGTGAAAACCCGAAAGGGCGCGACCTCGTTAAAAAAAAACAAAAAAAAACGGTATGTCCATAAGCAAAATGGGCACGGATGAAAACCCGAAAGGGCTCCGTGAGTAAAAACAGCAGGGCTACCGGCGAGTGTTTGTGAAAAGCCGAAAGGGCGCAACCTCGTTAAAAGACACTTATAGGGTCCTCTCGACCTTGTAAGGAGAAACCACCCGCGTGAGATCCTTACGACTCACAATGGAGCAACACACTTAGGGATCCTCACGATTCCTAAGGAGAAATTACACTTGCGAGATCCTCACGACTCGTAAGGAGAACTCTCTTATGGGACCCTCACGGCTCATAAGATTTGAAAGTCTTAAGTTACAGAGACCTTAACCTGTTCTTAAGCAACCCCCACAACCTTCGATATTGCCCTACAAGCGGCTCAATACTGGCCCTTGTATACAATCCATGGGCGCGAATAAATATTTCCCTAACAAAGTCTCATCCGTGACTAGGGATATGCTTGTACGGTGAACAACCCTTATAAGTCCTCTCGACTTGTAAGGAGAAAACCCTTTTGTAAGATCCTTACGACTTACAGGAGAGCATACGCTTAGGAGTCCTCACGACCCCTAAGGAGAAAACACACCTACGAGATCCTCACGACTTGTAGGGAGAAATACCTTTGTGAGACCCTTACGGCTCATGAAGTCAAAAGCCTTAGTCGACGGGATCCTAACCCTGTTTGCTAAGCCACCTTTGTTCGACATCGACAGAGGCAAATGATGATTCGCTCCTGGTAATATCCCAGTTGTAGCGATGCTGATGCCTAAATCGGTATCAAATTCCAAGTCCTTTCATGGCAAATGATGATTCGCTCCTGGCAATATTCCAGTCGTAGCGATGCTGATGCTAAGATTGGCATCAGATTCCAAGTTCCACACTCGCGATAAAAAAAATCGGCGAGCCAAAAAAAAAAGGCATATGAAATAGCCGAAATGATGGGGCAACTTGCAACGAAATCAGCAAGTAAAAATGTATGCATGAAAAATAGCCGAAATGATGGGGCAACTCGCAATAAAAAGCAGCGAGTAGAAAATAAATAAATAGCCGAAATGATTGGGCACCGCGAAAAATAGCCGAAATGATGGGGCAATCGCGACCTTCGCGATATAAAAGCTGAAATGATAGAGCATCGCGGAAAGAGAAATAAAATAAAATAAAAAAGTTTTAATTTATGCCCTACAGGTGATGTTCCATCACACCCTGTACACAATCCAAGGGCGTAAACAAAAAAGGGAACATACCTCCCCCCGGGTTTCACCAAAGAAAGAAGCTAAATCTCGACGGGTCACAAGCGACCTACAGATCATCCCAACACTCGTCTCGTAACGACAGACACAACTTCAAGCTAAGCGGAACAGCGGCAACTCCCAGTTCCATGGCTCGGTGGTATACATATCGCCAGCAGTCAAACCTCCATCCCGTGAAATGCGGATACAATCAGCGAAATTCCTGGTTACGTGGAACGCGGATAACGTCACTCTTTAAACCCGCGGAAAACGTCCAGAGCGGATCCTGGTCCTCGCAGAGCACGGCAGTGAACCCGTGTAAAACATCCAGAGCGGAGCCTAGTCCTCGCCTAACGCGGCAGTGAACCCGTGTGAAGCATCTAGTGCAAAATTTCTGGTCACGTGGAACACGGATAACGTCACTCTTTGACCCCATGGAAAACGTCCAGAGCGGATCCTGGTCCTCGCAGAACACAGCAGTGAACCCGTGTGAAGCATCCAGAGCGGAGCCTAGTCCTCGCCCAACGCGGCAGTGAACCCGTGTGAAGCATCTAGTGCAAAATTCCTGGTCACGTGGAACACGGATAACGTCACTCTTTAACCCCGTGGAAAACGTCCAGAGCGGATCCTGGTCCTCGCAGAGCACGGCAGTGAACCCGTGTGAAGCATCCAGAGCGGAGCCTAGTCCTCGCCTAACGCAGCAGTGAACCCGTGTGAAGCATCTAGTGCAAAATTTCTGGTCACGTGGAACACGGATAACGTCACTCTTCGACCCCGTGGAAAACGTCCAGAGCGAATCCTGGTCCTCGCAGAACACGGCAGTGAACCCGTACGAAGCATCCAGAGCGGAGCCTAGTCCTTGCCTAACGCGGCAGTGAACCCGTGTGAAGCATCTAGTGCAAAATTCCTGGTCACGTGGAACGCGGATAACGTCACTCTTCGACCCCGTGGGAAACGTCCAGAGCGGATCCTGGTCCTCACACCAACATGGAGTGATCACCACCGCGACATTCGTCTCGATACAGCAGACGCGATACCAGCAAACGAAGCGAAGGACAAATTCCTAGCTTCAGGGTCTTGACGGCAAGTCATATAAAGCCTGAAAGACAATCGGAGATCATCCCACACCCGCGCGGAGTGGTCACCACCTTGACGTTCGTCTCGATACAGCAGATGAAATGTCACCCCAGCGTTCTTCCCCCAGCAGGATTCGGAAGTGACAAAGCAAACGAAGCGAAGACCAAATTCCTAGCTTCAACGTCTTGACGGTAAGTCATATAAAACCGGAAAGATAAACAGAGATCATCCCACATGGAGTGGTCACCACCACGACATTCGTCTCGATACAGCAGACGAAATGTCACTACAGCGTCCTTCCTCCAACAGGATCCGGACACACCAAAGCCAACGAAGCGAAGGCCAAATTCCTAGCTTCAACGTCTTAACGGCAAGTCATATAAAACCGGAAAGACAATCAGAGATCGTCTCACACCAACATGGAGTGATCACCACCTCGATGTTCGTCTCGACATAGCAGACGCAACATCACCGAAAGGAGTCACGGCAAAATCCCTGGTTCCAGACCTCGACGGTTCACCAGCAACCTAGAGACAACCGCGACATTCGTCTCGATACAGAGGACACAATGCCAGCAAACGAAGCGAAGGCCAAATTCCTAGCTTCAACGTCTTAACGGCAAGTCATATAAAGCCTGAAAGACCATCAGAGATCATCCCACACCAGCGTGGAGTGGTCACCACCTCGACGTTCGTCTCGATACAGCAGACGAGATGTCACGACAGCGTTCTTCCTCCAACAGGATTCGCACATGACAAAGCAAACGAAGCGAAGGCCAAATTCCTAGCTTCAACGTCTTAACGGCAAGTCATATAAAGCCTGAAAGACAATCGGAGATCATCTCGAACCAATGCGGAGTGGTCACCACCTCGACGTTCGTCTCGATACAGCAGACGCAACATCACCAAAAGGAGCCACGGCAAAATCCCTAGTTCCAAATCTCGATGGTTCACCAGCAACCTAGAGACAACCGCGACATTCGTCTCGATACAGAGGACGCAATGCCAACAAAACGAAGCAAAGGCCAAATTCCTAGCTTCAGGGTCTTAACGGCAAGTCATATAAAGCTTGAAAGACTATCGGAGATCATCCCACACCAGCGCGGAGTGGTTATGACTCATCGGGGCTCTCCAAAATGAGCCTAACCTCAAGTAAAAAGCGGCATGGCAAATTCCTAGCGCTTGCTCTTCCGACGGTCAAACTGCCAAGGAGGATTGCTTGAAGACGTCTTGTCCAGCCCCCGAAGGGATCAGAGACACGGCAGTCGCAGGGCTACTCGAATAGCACAATTGCTTATCGAGGAATATATCAGCTCATGCGATGGTACGACGGCCAAAACCCTAAGTACCACAGACCCTAACGGACTTCTGTCGTAAAGAGCAGAGGTTAACTGTGACGTTAGGATATTCTTGCGAGATCTGCTCGATCCGTTTCGACTCGTGAGGAAATTGATGTCTTTGCGAGAACTTCTCGATTCGTCTCGACTCGTGAGATAAAGCCTTAGGCAGTAGGGATTAAAAAACATGTTTCCTAAGCACTGGGATCCTGCAAGTCGGCTCAAAATGGTCTCTTGCATACTATCCACGGGTCTCACTCTCCGAAGTCGAATTTCGATAAGGAGGGGAACAACCGCTTACGGGTCCTCTCGACTCGTAAGAGGGAAAAATTCTCTTACAAGATCCTTACGACTTATAAGAGAAACACACTTAGGAATCCTCACGACTCCTAAGGAGAAAATACACCTACGAGATCCTCTCGATCCGTAGGGAGAAAAGTCTTTATGAGACCCTCACGGCTCATAAAGTTGAAAAGTCTTAGGTGACAGATCCTAACCCTGTCTCCTAAGCCGTCACCGCCCTGCAAAGAGGTCAAGATGGACCATCTATGAGCCAGACTCGCCAAAGCTAAATTCTACTGAAACGGAAAAGCTACTCATGAGCATATAAACTACTTCACGCCAGAGTAAGATATGAAGAAATAAAAGGGTGCGGCTCATGGAGTTGAGAGTTTGGAACTATATCTCTTGAGAGTCGAGATTTGAGTCAATGATAAATGACGACGCTTGTGTCCGCTCGTTATCTTCTCAGATCAAGATTCTGAAAGATGTATACCAACCCGAAACTGGTCATACGCTATGCATAACTCTACACTACTTCACCCACGTACATACTTACGTGGGCAAAGTAGTGGGGGGCATTTGTTCCCGCCAAAAATTTCTGCGCAAAGGAGCCCAAGGTATCAAATGGCAGCGATACGCTTAAGGAAATGCGAACCAGTATCTTCCGGCCTATATTTTGATAAACTCCCGAATGAGAAACAGATAAATTCTGATGGTATCGAAAGCGACTCGAAAAACCCTTCGATTTGATATATTATGGGCCTCGTAATTCATCCGGGATCAAAAGTTATGAGGAATTACGTGTCCACACGTGATGGACTTTTAAGAACCCGCTGGAGGAGTTAAAAAATATAATAAAAACTCAGAAAAGACCCCAATGGGGCATCACGTGCTCACACGTGACCATGGGTCACGTGCAGACACGTGATGGGCTTTTAAGGCCTCTAAAATAATAAATAGAATTTAATTCTAAAAGTCAGAAAATACCTCAACGAGGTATCACGTGCTCACACGTGACCAATGGTCACGTGTTGACACGTGATGGTTAAAACTGAAACATAAATAAGCGGCTGAGAAAGGAACCCAATTGGGGGTCACGTGCTCACACGTGACCAAAGGTCATGTGCCAGCACGTGACTGGCTTTAAAAGCCTTATAATTTAATAGAATTAAATTCTAAAAGTTCTGAATCTTTCCAAATGGAAAAGGGTCATGGGGAACCGTTGGATTAAAGATCCAAGGGTGATTAAAAATCACCAATTTATGGAAAAATCTTAAATAAGGAAAGATTCCCCCTAAATCTAACCGAGATAACAAATAGAATATCTTTTGGATTTAAAATCCACGGTGAATAAAATTCACTGAATGATCTAAAGGCCCAGAATTAATGATAAATATAAATCAAATCTCTCAACAATCAAATCAAATCTTTCAATGAGAGATTTGCTAAACAAATTGATTCTTTTCCTTCTCCTATAAATAGGAGCCAAGAAGAGAAGAGGGGGATCTACTTTTTTGGAGAGAAGAAACAGAGAGAGGAGAATTTAATTCTCTGCAAAAGAAAAACCCTAGGTAAGAAAAAAGAGGCTTCAAAAGAGAATTTAATTCTCAAAAGAGTTTAACTCTTACATAAAGAAAAGAACTTAGTTCTTTCTCTGGTTGAGGATCTGCAGAGTGCACATCTCCCCACGAATTGAGAATTTAATTCTCATTGGGTTGAGATCCTGCCATGCAGATCTAAAACACAGAGAAGGAATTGAGTTTTGAGAATTTAATTCTCCCAACCTTTCAGGAATTTAATTCCTCCTAAAACAAAACTAGGGTTTAACCCTAATCAAGAATTTAATTCTTTTACATATCTGGGAATTTAATTCCTTTGAAAAGAAATCAGGGGTTTTATCCTAAATAAGAATTTAATTCTTTCACGATAGGAATTTAATTCCTCCAAAATCATAATTAGGGTTTAACCCTACAAAGAATTAAACCCCCACGTGACCCTTGAAAAGATCCCCTGCAAAGAACTTTGAAGCATCACCCCACGTGCTCCCACGTGACTCCCAAAACGCAGAAAGAAAAAGCAAAGAGAATGAAAGCTTTGGGCGCTCTCACGTGTTATCACGTGACCCCTCAGCAAATGCTTTAACAATGCGTACAGATCCCTATCACGTGCCAACACGTGATGCTCTAAAATAAAAATAAAAGTGTTTTGACACTTATTCGCAGATTTGAGGATAAACCAAAAGGAGATCTGGCTCCACATTTAGGGCGCCCTCACGTGTCACCACGTGACCCCTAATGAGCATTCTAACATACCAGAGCGGGGGCCTCCATCACGTGCTCACACGTGATGGCCGTCAGAATTAAAAGAGTTAAACACTGATCTATAGAATAAGATAAGGGAAATCAGGGCGCTCTCACGTGTCCACACGTGACCCCTCTCTCCTTAGTGTTTAACACTAATCTAGAGACTTTGTCCTCGGTGTTTAACACTGATTTTCTTAGTGTTTAACACTAATTTGGAAAACTCTATTGGCAGTGTTTAACACTGATTTGCTTAGTGTTTAACACTAATTTGAAAACTCTGTTCCCAGTGTTTAACACTGATTATCTTTTAGTGTTTAACACTAACTTGCTAATCTTATTCCCAGTGTTCAACACTGTTGATCTTTAGTGTTTAACACTAGCTTTAGCCCAATTGGCTAAGTTTCTAGAGGCAAAGCCTCTCCTTCAATGGACCAACAGAGGGCCAATATTTCAAACATAATTGGACTTAGCCCAAACTGGCTATAAGTCCTCAAATCATCTTGAACTGAGCACATCTGCTCTTTCAACCAACTCATTGGTTCAAGGGTACATCTTGGAACTCCTCTGATATTTGTCGTTGTAATCCTTCAACGTCTTCAGAGAGGTGACGGGTCCCGACAACCACACATCAACACGGACTGTGGGGTCCTTAAACTCATGGACTTATGCGTTCCTAAACCAAGATATGGACTGTGGGGTCCTTAAACCCGCGGACTTATACGTCCTTAAACTAACGGACTAATGCGTCCTTAAACACACCCATATGGACTGTGGGGTCCTTAAACCCATGGACTTATGCGTCCTTAAACTACCAATGGACCACCATGTCCCTAAACTGGAACTTGGACCACCACGTCCCTAAACTGGCAATGGACCACCATGTCCCTAAACTGGAACAATAGAGCCCAAATGCTCTTTTGTCGGATCTAAACGATCCCGTTTAAGTTGATCTTAGCCTCAAATATGGCTAACGTGTCCTTAAACCTTCAAACAGACTTTAGTCCCAAATTGGACTCTAGATCCCCCAATCAACTTTGGCTCAAGGGTACATCTCTGAACTCCTCTGACATCTGTCGTTGTAATCCTTCAACGTCGTCAGAGAGGTGACGGGTCCCGGCGGCCATACATGTAATGGACCACTATGTTCCTAAATTGGAACATTAGAGCCCAAATGCTCTTTTGTCGGATCTAAACGATCCCGTTAAGTTGATCTTAGTCTCAAATCGGACTAACGTATCCTTAACAAACGTTTAAGTTGATCTTAGCCTCAAATGAGGCTAACGTATCCTTAAACCCAAAACCCCAAACCCAAATCTAAGAAAACACGGATTTGGACTAATCCACGTCCTACGGGCGACGAGAATAAATTAGTCTCCGTATACAATCCACGGGCAACTAAACACAAAACAAACACCCACGACACGAAGTGACCATCTGGAGAAGGAGAAAGTTGTTACCGCGATGCGGTAACGTAATTAACTGCAGGGGCTTGCACCTGCAGGGAAGAGCGTCCCCACAATCAAAAACCCCTCAAACGAGGGGGAATCTGACGAAGTCTGCTATATCGGACGCATCCGTTTAAACCTTCGATGCATGGTGCCATAAATCAACTTGGCATTTTCGGAGAGGTAGACGGATAGCACCAATTAGCATCTGCCCCGAATCTCAGGCAAGACGTTCATGTCGCGCCGTCTTTCGGAGGGGAACAGGGAGCAGCAGGTAAGTATGAAAGATGCTTAAAGTCTATGAACTAAAGCAGGTATCGCGGAGTTGGAACATCTGTTTTGATGAGACGGTCAAAGAATTCGACTTTATCAAAAATACAGATGAACCATACATCTATAATTAGATTATAAGGAGAACTGAGGGATTCCTCATCAAGAACGAGGATGACATTCTCTTAATAGGATTTGGCATTCCTATACTACTATCAGTCAAAGGATTCTTGTCACAGAAGTTCTCCATGATATACCTGGGTGATACCAACTACATTCTGGGGATCCAAATCTATCGTAATAGATCAGAGTGGATAGTGGGACTTTTTTCAAAGTCAAGGTACACCAACGCCATACTAAAAATATTTTAGTATGAAAGATTCTAAAGCACGGTAGTCTACCGGCTTGTCACAGAATCACCTTCTCCAAAGAGATGTCTACCAAGACTGATTTGGAAAGGGCTTGCATATCGATTATACCCTACGCTACTGCGGTAGGCTCTATAACAAATGCTATGTGGTATACCAGACCAGATGTTGCTTATACAGCGAAAGCATGGTAAGCCAGTATCAGTCAAACCCAGGGGAGAAGTACTGGGAAGCAGTATTAAACATTCTCATGTGCCTGAAAAGGACTAAGGAGATGTTCATAGTGTACAGCAATTTCGACCTCCAGATCGAGGTCGTTGCTGACTCCAACTTCCAGAGTGATAAGAATGACTCCAAATCCATATCGAGTTATAGCCTTATCCTCAGTAGAGGGACGGTCTGTTGGAAGAGCTCCAAGTAGAACACCGTTGCTGACTTAACAATGGAAACAGAGTAGATCGCTGCTTGTGACACCACAAAAAAGACAGTGTGGATAACGAAGGTCCTAATTGAACCTCTGGTGGTTCTTTCCATTGTTGCTCCTATACTTTTGTATTGCGACAACAATCGGCGCTATAGCTTTAGGGAAAGAACCCAAGTCCCATCAGTGATCCAGACACATCTTAAGGCGGTAACACCTGATCAAGGAGATAGCTTTTCTCCAGGAGATCGAGGTAAGGAGAGTAGATACGAAGAACAACACTGCAGATCCACTCACCAGGACCATCTCTCAGACTGTGTTCGAGAGGCTATTCGAGACCTTCGGTCTGCAATATGCCAGTATATAGCCTTAGTGCAAGTGGGAGATTGTTAGTGTATATGCCCTAGAGGCCATTATTGTATCATACTGGTTTGTATATTACTTAATGCAAGCTTGGGATATTCACAGTTGTATTGACAATCTTGCTCAAAATGGTAGTATGCTACCTGGTTTGTTTCTACTTCAATATGTGCATGTGTTTCTTTTAACATATCGCTTATACATATTAGTAGAGCCCTTAGGATCATTACTTGATTACCAGCGTTGCGATGGCAGTCACACTAGTGGGGGCTGGATAGTCTGTAAGCACATCCTTATACAGGTCCCTAGTCGTAGGATTAACGAGACAGGGCATCAATACTCCAGAGTAGACTAGTGTGTACGCTTCTCATCCCAGCAGGGGAGATGGTCTGTCCCACAGCCATTAGTATGTCGTACTAGAGATAGTACGCAGGTGCTCATTAGGTTATGAGTACACCGGACAGGACTCGTTGGGAATTGCTGGTTGGTAATATACCTATCGTCAGGTAGCAGTTCCCAGGTGACATGGTACAGCTTAGTCCGTCGACTTGATACTGCCACTTCGCCTCGAGTGTGTTCCCACTGTACTTTGATTACTACCCTACCACGGCTGAAAGGAGTCGTGCAAAAAGGTAGTAGTTGGGTGCAGTCCCGAAGCACTTAGAGGCAGTGGCGGTTGGATAGGATTCGTCTTTCCCGGTATTGGAGGTTGATGTCGCGCTGTGTTGGAGAGCCATTACACAAAGTTCCTGGCCAGGGCAAGCGAGAATTACTGGTAGGTACTCCAGTAGTTTCTCAGGGTATAATGGGCTACACTCCAACACGACTTATACCGCTATTAGGGGTCTGACGTTTACCTCCCCCCTAGGCTCGATATGCGATACTCTTAGACGAACAGACCGGACTGTACGGAGATTGTCATAGATAGGCTCAGTTGGAATTCGAATGAGTTATTCTCATCGGCCTTCTCATCGACATATACCTGGGGGTCGTTACGTACAGCTAGTGCCGCTTGCGACCTGTGGTTAAACCCACTGCCAGCATAGTGTCGAGTCTTTAGAGTCCCACACAGAGGGTTTCCCTGCATCAGAAAAAAGATGTAGATGTCGTATGATTTTACGACAGGGTTCGGTCACGTGCGTGTACTTCTGTGCGCATGATGATTTGGACGGACAATACTAGCGGCCTTTGGTTTAAGCCAGATCCTAGTATTGTACTGATGGATTGTTTTCGTCTTTTTGTATCTTCATTTTTCGGAATACGGATACGGGTACGTATGTACGGACGAGGGGCATTTTTGTAAATTGGTCAAAGATGCTTCTAGAAGATGACATATCATAATTTGTATTTATCATTTTGGTTTAAATGATTATTCATTTTATGCATTTAGGAAATGATATGGAAATTGCATGAGAGTGAGCATGGCTTCATGAGACACTTGGTGCCTTTTCAAGCCATGACTCATTTGTTTGTAACTTGAACCTTATTTTATGTTTTCATATGATTTATTCTTGGTAATATAGAATATGGTTCAGTTAAGAAAAACATATGAGAGCTATCTTCATTCTCATTCTCTTTCCTCACTAGCATTTCCTAAAAGGCCATCTTCTTCCTCAAAGCTCTAGTGAACTCATGTGTTGAGTGATCTAGGGCAAGAATAGATATTACAATCCATCTACACATCTTTACATCCTCTACGACATCATAGGTAGCGACCTTGATACCCTAGTTGCCTACGTTGAGGCAGGAGTTCGAGGCACATCTCCTCGGGTGGATCATCATGGATTTGAGGAGTCCGATGAGGGAGCGGCGATCCAAACGATCCACGGAGTCAACAACCAGAAAAAGGACAGCGAGGAATGAAGACCAGAAGGACCGGAATCGTGAGGTATAAACTTCTTTACTTTAAGTTAACCTCACTTTTAGTTTGCTAGTTTAGGTTTAGCACCGATCCTGGAGTCCAAGTCCGTGCCGCGATCTTTTGAAAATTGTTTTTCACCTATTCCGCCTCCCCGTGATCCAGCGGGGTGCGCGGCATGGACTTACAGACGGGTTCTTAGAAAGCGCCCCCTTCAATAATTTAATGCCGGCGTGTTCCAAGAACCCGCCCTGATCTTTTATTTGTTGTCAAATCAAGCTGAAGTAATAATTATCATTTTGAAACGAAGAGGGCAGGTTCTTAGAACGCGCCCCTTCAATAATTTGATGCCGTCGTGTTCCTATAAATACAGCTCTCTCTCCTCTCCAGCAACTCTCCATTCCGCTTCAAGTACCCCTATTCTGAAATCTATAGCAAAAATTATCTAAAAATTTCTAAGTCCAAGAGGAGTTAAACTA
Organism: Agapanthus africanus; assembly: GCA_030015575.1. Classification (NCBI taxonomy): domain Eukaryota; kingdom Viridiplantae; phylum Streptophyta; class Magnoliopsida; order Asparagales; family Amaryllidaceae; genus Agapanthus; species Agapanthus africanus. Next base: position 3,559,578 of record CM057349.1, on the reverse strand, counting down.
GTTAAGTGGGTGTTTTCTCAAGTTTTGTTTAGAACTCTTGAATTAATATAATTTGCTTTCTCTTTAATCTCTTGAGTTCTTGCCCCTTTGTCTTGACCTTGCAACTTCTTCATTGAACTTGCCAGTTTAAGCCTTAGGTTCTTGACTTCAAGAATACTTGTAACTCATTTGAAATTCAATAAAAGTTCGAATACTATTACCATGTCTTGCTCTTTACATATTTGAACTTATGAAATCTTTGCTCTAGTTTGATCTTGCAACCTCTTAAGTGAGCTTGCAATCTTAAAGTTTGGTATTTGGATTTCACATTGCATCGGGCTAAAGAACCCTTGAAGATATTCGCTTTACTTGTTAAAGGTATAATACGGTTAGTTTGCGTTAGGAAATGTTTTGCTAAAGCCTTAAGAACCTTAACCTTGAAATTGAAACTCTGGGCAAACCACTCGCAATTCCACTCCGTTAGACATCCTAATCCTACTACGATAGCGATGAATTCTAATCGTGACCGGATTGTAAATGGTTTGCCGAAGGCTAAAGTCAAAAGACATCAACGGAAGGACAAGGGACAAGAAATACGGATTTAGTTTAAAACCATAAATACCGTATTTCAAGTTCCCTAATCCGCGTTGTTGCCGATTACCTAGCGTCAAAGTTAAGGTTGGGTCTATAAGGAACCGGAAAACATCATCCTAACACATGCTAACCTGAAAATACCCTTAACAAGTCTTGTAATTGAACATTAGCCTAGAAATACCCTTAACAAGTCTTGAATATAAGCATTATATAAGTTGTTAACGGTTATTTTATTGTTGGCTTGATATTGTTTGATGCAGATTATGGCAAGTTCAAGTTTATTTGTTGTATGTAAATACGATGGCCGGATTATCACAAGTACACAAGGTCCTGAGTATATGGGCGGGTCCGCAAGAATCATACGATTAGAACCATCAACGACTTATAATGAAATCGAGAATAAAGTGTTTAAAATCACGAAATATGATCCCCGTGAAATTAAGCTTAAGTTAAGTTGTATATGGCCTATGTTTAGTGGAAATGCATTAGTTGAAATTATAGACGATGCATTAATATCTTCGATGATAGAGTTCGGTGTGGCAAACACCCAGCATTCTTTTGAACTTTTGGTTCAGAAGGAACAATTGGAAGTATCAGATGTCGCACCAACGGGTAATTTTGATGGTAATGCTGGAGGTAGTTCCTAGGGGTACGGTCATATGGTTAACGATGATACCGTCAGTCTCAGTGGATATGACTATACACAACATTATTTAAACCTTCAAACTCAGGGGTAAACATTTTATAAATCCACCTTTTGTAATAACAAAATACTAATATATTTTATATATTGAATATAGGTTTTCCCAATCGACTGCTGCAGTTGTATGCACCCCTGAAGAACAACAAGGATTATCATATACAACCTTTCAAAGGTAAAATCTGAAACAAGTGGTGATTATGTTTATATTCTTCGTAATACGAAAATATTAAGGAATAATTATATAAGAACAATTTATATACTAAACGCAGATTTTCCCATACCTCCGCATCATTCCAACACGATCTAAGTAGCGCATTCCAAGCATGTCCGTCCACATCTTTCCGGTCTTTTCACCTCGAACCATCCACATTACACCGACTCCAACCATCATATATTGCACCCGAGCCTTATGTTGCTATGGGTGACATTGATATGTGTGGCAGTGATGATGATGAAACTGGTGAAGGTCATCAAGGGGAGGATAACGTGGAATATGCCGCTGGATTGAATGAAGTAGTATTGTTTGATGATATGGCTGCGAATAATGATTTTGTCGAACAAGAAGATCCCGACCTCGATCCCCTGGAAGATAATAGTTGGGTAGACTTAGCTGTGGCAGAAGTAAATACTGAACCCTATTTGGAAGCGACAGTAGCAAGCGAAGATTGCGTCACTGTTGGGGATATGTTTCAGGAAAAAAAGATCTTATTTGTAAGCTGAAGTCTTGGGCTATTCAAAAAAACGTTACATTTAAAACCGAAGAGTAAAATAAGATGTAATATACCGTAGTATGTACGACAGCTCCTGAATGTAAGTGGAGATTGCATGCATGTTGTTCCAAAAGAGCCAAAGCTTGGAAGGTCACGAAATACAATCAAGAACATACTTGCATCAATTCTATTATGTTAAAAGATCACAAGAATTGCACTTCATCTTACATTTTCTCACTAATCATGCCACTAATCCGTACAGATGTGGCGATGACTCCTAGAAATATACGGCTCTATGTTAGCGGAGAGCACAAAATTCAGATTTCGTATGTGAAGGCATGGGATGCTTGTAGAAAGGCTTTATGCAAGATATTTGGGGATTGAGAAAGCTCGTACAACTCACCAGTCCCTTTTATGGAAGCCATGAAAGCATCAAATCCTGGGTCCGTATACCGGTTAAAAACCACAGAAACAGATGTCGATGGCTGTGTCAGGTTTCAAAGAATTTTCTGGTGCTTTGCTCCTTGTGCGGCTGGTTTCACACACTGTCGGCCGGTATTGTGCGTGGATGGGACGTATCTATATGGTAAGTACGGAGGCTGCATGTTAATTGCTACAGGTGTTGATGCTAATAATGGTATATTTCCGTTGGGATTTTCTCTTGTCTATGGTGAAAATACATCATCCTGGTCATGGTTTTTCCGTCAACTCAAAAGTATCCCATCTGTTATTGATAAAACAGATTTATGCATCATATCTGATAGACATCTAGGAATACTAGCTGCAATGAGAGCTATATTTCCGAAGACCCCACATAGGTTTTGCCTGCGGCACTTCAGGCAAAATTTTGATAGAAAATTTAAAAATTCAGATCTACATAACCTTATGTACAAAGCCGGTGAAGCGTCTGACCCTAATGTTCATGACATATACATGAAGAAAATTGGAAAGATGAGTCAAGCCGCGAAAGCGTGGTTAGATGAGTATCCAGTACGCATGTGGTCACAAGCACATGATAATGGATGCAGATATCTACTAATGACCACTAATATGTCTGAAAACTTCAACGGGGGCCTTAAAAGTGTTAGAGGCTTACCGATATAGGGGTTGATTGTTCGAACCTTTTTCCGAGTGAATACTTACCTTATGCAAAGAAGAGAAAAGTCCTTAGCGATAGAGACTCCACTCACCGCGTATTACGAAGATATATTCCGGAAAAGAGAGCGCAGAGCATAATACTACAGATCTGAAAGGTTTGACACGGTGGAGTTTCAAGTTATGGGGAGTAACGGGAATCAATATACCGTAAATTTTAGAGATGAAGGACTCTCTTAGTGCACATGCGGTGTTTTCCAGCAACAACATTTACCTTGTGCCCACGCAATTGCTGCTGCAAGCAACATGCATAACTCACATTACAATTTTTCTTCCCAATACTATACAATTTCCAATTACCAAGACACATACGATCCAAAATTTCATCCTATACCAGACAGTCGCTATTGGCACTATTATACTGGGAACAGACAAACACCGACTGTATTACCGCCGTAAAAAAATATAGGGCCAGGAAGACCTAAGGTGCGTCGAGATCGAATGACAATGGATGCTGATCCTCAGCAAAGGCACGCCAGATGTAGCCTATGTAAACAACCAGGTCATTATAGGACCAGATGTCTAGGACAGTCAACAGGGACGGGGCCTTCGAGATCGTGACAAGTGCACCGGAAGAAAATCGGTTAGCGCTTGTAAAGAAACTTGTACAATTTACATTTTACAAACAGATATGATTTTTTTGTATTATAAATTTGACGGATTCATTTTGTTATTAAAGTGTATACCAGATTCATATTTAAACAACACTAATATTATACAATTTTGATTCTTTTATTCGATATTTTTACAATTTTCTGTTTATTATTTAATTTTTTTTTAAAATAGGGCGGGTTCCCAGAACCCGCCCTGATGATGCTCGATAACAGTGATCTCCCAGATCAGGACACGTGGCAGATGACGTGTCCCAGAGCATGCAAGAAAGGACCTACAGCGGCCGACCAGACCACACCTACGCTCGTGCTACCGAGCGAACGCTGGCTCGCCTCCGAGCCCCCTGCACAACTGGCCTCCTCGGCCTCACAGCTCATCTCCGAGCTACCACAGAACCAAGATACCTTGGCTCTCCCGCTCCTCTGTGGGCTCTCCCGCCGAGGTCATCTTCCTCGGTCTAATCGACCAACCAACAACACCGCTTGCAGGCGTAACCGCCATCCTGCGAATCTCGCCATGCGCGAGATCTCCGACGGCCACATCCCACGTTACACGCCACCACGATTCCCCATTAACGAGCCTGTCTCGCCATTAATGGGAGGTCCCGCTCATCACACGGGCGTGACTTCGGAAGCGTAACGGCCGGCGTGATTCTCTCACCTGCCTCGCCTGCTGCCACCGCTATATAAACCCCTTCTTCAGACGGTTCAAGTAAGCTATTTTTACTCCACTAAGCCGTTACTCTGCTCGGATCTCTAGTCTAACTTGACCGTCGGAGGGTCCTCGATGGTACAACCACCCCGGGACTTCCTTGCAGGTAGCTCAGCAACCACAACCTCAAACCCATTAAGATCCACATGCTTCAGGAGCGACAGCCTCCAGATCCAATCTCAGCCACCCATTGCCGCGATCAGCAGATCAACGGAAGGTAACATCTTGGCACGATCCAGGTCGCGTCAGCTGGCGCCATCTATGGGAAATCCTTGATTCCACAAAAACAAAAGTTCGCCTCCCGATCTCAACCCAATGGCGAGCGATCATCACGACGATCCAAGCACCAGCCGCCGCCTCCCCCTCAACGGAGGAGCGGACGAACCTCCTCCGCCGAATGCTATCAACGCCCTCGCCGGCCGGATAGACCGACTCGCATCTGTTGTAGAGGCGCTGATCCGCGTCCAAACGGTGGGGCAAGATCACCAAGTCACTGCTCCCACACCTTGGGACCAGGACCCCTATAGGGGGATAGAAGACTCCGTTCGCGTCGGCACCGCCGACCACCGCCTCGCTACCTCCCACGGTCGCAGATCTCCCGGGACGATATGTTCTGAAACCCGCTGGGCACCCCATAGTTCGACATCGAGGTCCATCGCCAGAGCACCTCGCCCCGAGATCCTCCGCGCACCTGTCCCTCCCGAGGAGATATCTATCATCTTGCCTGTTACCGGGCATGACCGACACCCCCTCCCTCGACGGGGTCGTGCGGACGGAACTCGCCGCGGCAGCTCGAGGGCCACTTCACCGGGGGATCTAGGGAACCTCATTGAGAGGAACCAAAGCCGAGGCCAGACGCCGGCCTCCAACAGCAGAGGCCGGGGATCAGAATGCGCCGAGTCGTCGGGATACTACGACCGACTCGACGCCCTCGAGAAGAAGATCAAGGGTATGCACCGGGAAGGACACCGTTCGAGCGATGGGGTTAAGTACGCCGCTGACTCGCTCACAAAACCATTCATCGAGGAGCTGCTCACCGTCCACGTCTCCTCCCGCAATAAGCCCCCAAAGGTCTCCCTCTTCGACGGCAAATCTGACCCGAAGGACCACTTGGATGCATTCACCGCGGTAATCATCTTCCAAGACAACTCCGCCGCCGCCCAGTGCCGAGCTTTCCTGACCACTCTTATCCGCTCTGGGAGAGACTGGTTCCGAGGACTCGAACCGCACTCAATCTCAACCTTCGACGAGTTGGCCACACAATCCCTCGGCCACTTCGTCGGGAACAGGCGACAAAAACGCACAGTCGACCATCTCTTCACGAACAAAAGCGGGGATAAGGAGACGCTTAAAGCATACGTCATCCGCTTCTACCACGCCCTTCTCGAGGTCCCAGAGCACCGGGACGAGACGGTCATCATGGCTCTAAGATCTGGTCTTAGGCACAAGGAGTGGTTACGCTCCTTTGCATTAGCGCAACCTAAAACCATGGCCGAGGTAAAGGCCTGGACCGAGCGCGAGGTCCAGCTCGAATCCGAGGTGAACGCAAACCTCCCCCGGGCCGAGCAAACAGACCAAAAGAAGAGGGCAAGAGAAGAGAGAAGGGGACCTGAGCTGCAAAAACCCTACCTCCCAAAATTCCAGGAGTACACCTGGCTCAACGTCTCCTAGGCGGTGCTACTAGAGGAGGCCAAGGGCGAGGGGTTCTTCAAGCTTCCCCCGGTCTCGCGAATGGCCTCAAAGCAAACCCGGAGCCCCTACTGCGGTTTTCACAGATCGCTGGGCCACTCCACGGAGAGCTGCAAACAACTCCGGGAATATATTGAAGAGCTCATCCGTTCGGGGCACCTCGCAGCGTACTTAAGGGACAAGTGGCAAGCTGACCGTGAGCAGGAGCAGCGTCCCCCTCCCGCCGAGCTGACCATCAGCCAGATCATGGTAGTGTCTGTGGAGGATACGCCTGGTACACACGAAGCTCGGTACCCTGTGTCGGGCATAGATACCAACAGACATCCGGGGGGCTCAAGCTGCACGAATAAGAACATCTACTAGCATGTATTTTCTTTTCAGAGCGATGTGCATCTTTCTTGAAATCTTTTGTTCATATAATAAAGGGATCAATAAAGTATAGCAGAAAAGAAAAAGAATCTTATTCGTTCAAGAGGTACTATAGGCTCCTCAGCCATACATAAAAATATATATATTACAACAGTAGGGGAATGGGGTACAGAGAGCACTGTTCGTAGTACTCTGAAGATATTTCCGCCAGCCGAGCCATCGCGGCATTTAACCTCTCCCTTCGATAACCCCCGCTAGCGCTGGCATCGAGCCTCAAGTGGTAGCACTCAAGGATGAGCGCCTCCGAGCGATTTAGCCGGCTCGCAGAGATCAGGCCGAAACGCCTCAGAGACCTCAGCTTGCCAATGGCCTCGTCTTTCAGCTGCTCGGATAAGGGGTTGTAGAGCCCCGGCGACGCCCTCCAGATGGAGTACATCAGCAGCTAGAGGAGGGAAGAACGCCGAGGGAGAAATCGGCCGAAGTGGTCCTCGATCCTGCCTATAACCAACTGCACCGTGTCCTCGGTGCAGTACGGGTCATAAAGGTAGACGTCCTCGAAATTTATGATGTCTTCGATGGTGAAGGGGAAGTCCTGCATTTTTGCGTTTCGGGTATGAGGAGCAAGTAAACAACACCCCCTCAATTTTATAGCCCCCAAACACCCCCCGGAGTTCAACGGTCGCCCGTTTCACCCGCGACAGTGTCGCCACGCGGCCGAAGTTGCGCCGGTCGATGCGAAACCGAAACGACACTCCATCGCTTCGCGTTCCCCATACAATCACAAAACATGTCACCAGCGACCGTACCTCTTCCCGGTGCGCCGACTGGCTATCAAAGTCAAAGCCCTCGCCAAGAGGCAACCGAGCGGCTACCCTGCTTGGCAATCCCTGGCCGGTAGCTTCCCTACCTCACAATGCCAGGGATCTAAGCCCTCGCATAGAGGCATCCGAGCGGCTACCCTGCTCGGCCATCCCTGGCCGGTAGCTTCCCTACCTCGCAACGCCAGGAATCTAAGCCCTCGCATAGAGGCGTCCGAGCGGCTTCCCCTCTCGGCTATCCCTGGCCGGTAGCCTCCCTACCCCACAACGCCAGGGATTAAAGCCCTCACCAAGAGGCAGCCGAGCGGCTACCCCGCTCGGCTATCCCTGGCATGTAGCTTCTCTACCCCACAACGTCAGGGATCAAAGCCCTCACCAAGGGGCAGCCGAGAGGCTACCCTGCTCGGCTATCCCTGGCCGGTAGCTTCCCTACCTCACAACGCCAAGAATCAAAGCCCTCACCAAGAGGCAGCCGAGCGGCTACCCTGCTCGGCTATCCCTGGCCGGTAGCTTCCCTACCTCACAATGCCAGGGATAAAAGCCCTCACTAAGAGGCAGCTGAGCGGCTACCTTGCTCGGCTATTCCTGACCGGTGTCTTCCCTACCTCTCAATGCCAGGGATCTAAGCCCTCGCATAGAGGCAGCCGAACGGCTACCCTGCTCAGCTATCCCTGGCTGGTAGCTCCCCTATCACAACGCCAGGGATCAAAGCCCTCGCCAAGAGGCACCGGGAAGCAACCCTGTTCGGCCATCCTTAAGGACCAAACGCCCTCGCCAAGAGGCACCGAACAGCAACCCTGCTCGGTCATGCTTAGTAGGCCACGTACGGCCTCTCCCACGCTAAGGATGAAAAGCCCTAGCAAGAGGCAACCGAACCCGCCCTTGTTCGGTTATCCCTGGCTGGTAGCTCCCTACCCCAACAAACCAGGGATCAAAGTCCTCACAGAGGCAATCGGACCCGCCCTTGTTCGGTTATCCCTGGCCGGTAGCTCCCTACCAAACCAGGGATCAAAGCCCTCGCCGAGAGGTACCGGACAGCAACCCTGCCTGGCCCGTCCTTAAGGATCAAAATCCTCACAAAGGAAACCGGACCCGCCCTTGTTCAGTTATCCCTGGCTGGTAGCTCCCTACCCCAACAAACCAGGGATCAAAGCCCTCGCAAAAAGCAACCGGGCCCGCCATTGCTCGGTTATTCCTGGCCGGTAGCTCCCTACCCCAACAAACCAGGGATTAAAGCCCTCGCCAAGAGGCACCGAGCAGCTACCCTGCTCGGTACCATCCTTAGTTGGCCAATTACGGCCCCTCCAACAGCTAAGGATCAAAGCGCTCGCCAGGAGGCACCGAGCAGCTACCCTGCTCAGTACTATCCTTAGTTGGCCAATTACGGCCCCTCCAACAACTAAGGATTAAAGCCCTCTCCAAGAGGCACCAAGCAGCTACCCTGATCAGCACCATCCTTAGTTGGCCAATTACGGCCCCTCCAACAGCTAAGGATCAAAGCCCTCGCCAAGAGACACCGAGCAGCTACCCTGATCGGCACCATCCTTAGTTGGCCAATTACGACCCCTCCAACAACTAAGGATCAATGCCCTCGCAAGAGGCACCCGGGCCCGCCCTTGCTCGGTTATCCCTGGCCGGTAGCTCCCTACCCCAACAAACCAGGGATCGAAGCCCTCGCCTAGAGGCCCCGGGCAACTACCCTGCTCGGTCGATCATCAGCATGCCTCTCCAAGCTCCCCACGCTAAGGAACATGACCTCACTAAGAGGCATCTTGTTCTACGTCTAAGCAATCTCCACCTTGACTTCGGGGCCATGGAGATATCGTCTTCGCACCGGTCTTTGCACACTCGGAAAACGAACAGATTCAACTCGATGTATCATCACTAGACAAAGAACCGACATAAACGAAGGCAGTACTGTGCAAATACAAGTGTTTACCAACAAAAGAAAATACGAGCACAAACACTACTGCAAAAACAAAAATCTTTATTCAAAAAGTCGAAGCTTTTACAAGGGTATTATGGGCTCCCCAGCCTTACAAAATGCCCGGAGGCCCATAAAACAGCGAAGCAACAAAAGAAAAGACAAAGAGAAGACGAGGGGCTCGACGGCCACTGCGACTGGGGATGCGTCCGGCACAGGAGCCCCGGCGTCACCCTCGCCGAGAGTCCCTTCCCCGGCAGTGCTCCCGGGGGCATCCCCCTGCTCGTCATCCCCACGGGGATATTATGCTCGGAGCTCTTCATCAGCGAACTCCGGCATCCGGGCCTTGACGGCATCGAGAGCCTCGTTCCAGATAAGGGTGGTGGCCGAGGCTAGGACGGTGTAGAGCTGCTCCGACCTCTTGAAGTTCTCCACAGCATCCGCTGCCCTGAGGTCGACTCTCTTTGCCGCCTCTACCGCAGCCCCCAACTCCTTTCGGAGGGTGCTCACTGACTTCTTCAAGGTGCCGACTAGCATCTTGGAGTCCTAAAGCTTGGCCTCGGCGGCCTGGGCGGCCTCGCGGAATCTGGCCACCTCTTGCTTCGAGGCCGCCGCCTCCTGCTTCGCTGCCGCCGCCTCCCACCTCGCTACCGCCGCCTCCTGCCTCCCGGCAGCCACCTCACCCTCAAGGGCAGCGACCCTCGCCATCGCCGCCTCCAGCTCCTGCTTCGAGATCTCCCCCAGCGAGGAGAGCTCGCCCGCGGCTCGCATCGCCGGGGCTATCTCCTCCTCCTCCATCCGGGCGACGATAGCGACGTGCTGGAGGACCTGAAGAAATCGAAGAGGGGTCAGAAAGAAAAAGGGGCACCTAATCTCGCAAATGATGAGACGATGTACGAATACTCACCTGCGCGACCTCTTGGGCGATAGACGCCATTTGTGCCTTCAGCGTCCCTCCAGGGACCCGGCCCCCGGCCGACCTCTCCATCTCATGCAGCAAGCTGTCAGCAACGGAGAGCCCCGAGGGCACCTCAAAGCGGAGCTCCCCCTCGTCCTCCACGATCGGAGAGGCCGGGATCCGTGGAACTATTCGGGGGAACCTCTTGAGAGACGACGGAGCAGAGCTCGTCTTCACCTCCGAAGCCTGGGCGTCCTTTTCCCGGGCCCTTTTTCTGCTCGGCGCCTGGTTGGGCTCTGGGGCGCGATCCGCACTCGAGCGCTGGGGCAGGACAGCTACTGGGGGAGCCGGAACTAGCGTCTGATGAGAAGAGCTGGCCCCTCCAGCCTTCGACCCCTTCTTCGGCTTATGCATGGCCGCTCGGAGGAGGCCCGCGTCCATGATTTCTACACAAGACAAGATAAAATGGAATCAGCGACATAAAAAAAGTAAAAACAAATACAAACTCCTAACTTACCGACGAACTGGGCGGCGCTGAGCCCGGCCCAACTGAGCGCCCGTTCAGAAAGCAGCACATCTGCCCAAGGAATAAGCTCTCACGCCGCCACTCTCGCCGCGTCGGGGTCATTAGACAGATTTCCCTGCCAGCACCTATCCCTAGACCATTAGATGGGTACGGGCCAGTCCTCACCCTCTGGCGGCCCGACGAAGAAAAACTTCTTCTTCCAATCGTGGATGGAAGAAGGCAAGACGACAACTCCTGACCCGGCTACGCTCCCCCGCTGCTTCCTAAAGGAGAGGTAAACCCACCTCGGGTCGCCCGCGCGAGTTCCGGGATGACTTTTGTAAATAAGGGAGGAGGCAAGGATGGACGGACTAAAGGGGATCATCTGCAACTTCAGCCTGACCAGGAACCCAAAGAGAATCCTCCAGGAGTTCGGTACTAGCTGGCCCGGGGCTAACCAAAGTAATTTAATGCGGCCACAACCTCGGGAGAGAAAGGCAGGCGCATTCCGGCGCAAGGGCTTCCAGATATAAGGTGATCTCTCTACCCCTCACCTGATCTGCCCTCTCTCCTTCTTCGGCCAATCGTAGCGTGTAGCCAGAAGGAATATGGAAACGAGCCCGAGCGGTGATAAGCTCGTCCTCATATCTCACTGAGGACAACGCACCAGGAGCGTCCGCCGCCGCCACTCCGGGAACCACCCCGACGCGCACCCCGGGGAAGAGGATCTGACCCCAACTTCCCGGAGAGGCTCCAACCCAGGGGAAGAATCCCTAGAATCTATCCTTACGACATCTATAGACTCCTCAAAACAAGACATCTAACCTGATGGGAAGAAGTCCTCGAGAAGAGAAAATGCAAGATCGGACTTAAAAGGAGAGCGCCGAGCAAATAAGACTCAGAATGAGAAAAATGTGAAGAGAGAGAGATCCTGAATCAGGCCTCCTCCCTATTTATGCTACCGGCGTCCTCAACCAGCGGCGACGGTCGACTCCCGCCAAAATGATTCAGTGCACTCGACGGCCACGATCGCCCCACCTGTTGCAAGCACATTGGCGGCGTCCCATCGGACGCCAGAAGCCTGCAGCACATCACATCAGCCAACCGGCACCTGACACGTGGTCTGTCGCTTCAGCGAAAGTGCACACGATCCGGCGCGCCCTCTTTGATGCAAAGGATCTCGCCCTGATTCGCTGGCCTCATCCAGAAAAGACAACCAATTGCCTAGAGACACGCCCGACGATATCTTCGGAAAGGACTCACCTCGGGTGATCCGGCAAACCACTCTCGACCCGACCCGTCAGCCGGTCGGGACGAGAGTGGGGGGCTAATGATGATGCTCGATATCGGTGATCTCCCAGATCAGGACACGTGGCAGATGACGTGTCCCAGAGCATGCAAGAAAGGACCTATAGTGGCCGACCAGACCACACCTACGCTCGTCCTACCGAGCGAACGCTGGCTCGCCTCCGAGCCCCCTGCACAATTGGCCTCCTCGGCCTCACAGCTCGTCTCCGAGCTACCGCAGAACCAAGATACCTCGGCTCTCCCGCTCCTCCGCGAGCTCTCCCGCCGAGATCATCTTCCTCGGTCTTATCGACCGACCAACGGCACCGCTTGCAGGCGTAACCGCTATCTCGCGAATCTCGCCATGCGCGAGATCTCCGCCGGGCACATCCCACATTCCACGCCTCCATGATCCCCCATTAACGAGCATGTCTCGCCATTAATGGGAGGTCCCGCTCATCACGCGGGCGTGACGTCGGGAGCGTAACGGCCAGCGTGATTCTCGCGCCTGCCTCGCCTGCTGCCACCGCTATATAAACCCCTTCTTCAGAGGTTCAAGTAAGCCATTTTTACTCCACTAAGCCGTTACTCTGCTCGGATCTCTAGTCTAACTTGATCGTCGGAGGGTCCTCGGTGGTACAACCTTCCCGGGACTTCCTTACAGGTAGCTCGGCAACCACAACCTCAAACCCATTGAGATCCACATGCTTCAGGAGCGACAGCCTCCAGATCCAATCTCAACCACCCACCGCCGCCATCAGCAAATCAACGGAAGGTAATATCTTGACGCGATCCAGGTCACGTCACGCCCTCTTTATAAAATAGGAGAGGGCGGGTTCTAGGAACCCGCCCTCTCCTATATAGGGGTAGGGGGCGGGTTCTAGGAACCCGCCCTCTAAATAGATGGAGGTGGGGTCGGGTCCAAACCTAGAACCCGCCCTCTAAATAGATGGAGGTGGGGTCGGGTCCAAACCGTCCTATTTCTCTAAATTAAAATAAAATCGTTTTATTTTAATAATTTTAATTCTAAAATACCCTATTTCAAAAAAAAAATCTTTGAACTAACATATATACTGTAGGCGTGTGTAAAATTCTTTTATTCTGAACATTACATAAAAATTTCTAAAGATTTCTATAATTTTTCTAAAATTTAAATTAAATTAATGCGATTAGCGAGGCTCTGGCTGTAGCATGTTCAGACGACTCACTTCTTTTTTTCAGAAAATGAAATAGAACTTACAAATATTATAATGGAGAAATTTATGAGTTATACAAAACAACAAATATATAGGGGCTTATATATAAATTTATAATACATATCTCTTTTGGACTTTTGTGCATGAGAGAGAATTTGTAATGAATGAGATCATTAGAGAGAGAGGGGGGTTACCAACTTTTCATTTTTTAAATTTTGTTTTTTGTGATGGATGTGATAGACTTCTCCAATTCTCAAGTATGGCTAATGAAATTTTATCATTTTTTTATTTTTATTTTATTGATTAATGTTATCACCTAAGCGCTCCTAGATATAATACTAAATATGTATCCGCAAACAAAAATTGGTAAAGAAATCATAGGAATGTGCAAAGGGAAGGAGGCACGTGAGCTCGCACGGATTAGATGTGGTCTAATCTGACCGGTCAGAGAGAGAAAGAGAGATTTAAAAAAAAAAATTAAAAGATCCATTTGAGAAGCATATTTTGATGTTGCCAACTAACTTTGGCTGCTTCTGCTTCCTTTGACCATTGACATCACCCCCTTTCTCTCTCTCTCAAATTATGTGACCAAAATTTAATTTATTCTCTTAATTATTATGATGGTTGCTATAAAGTTCGAGCAGCCAGCAAACGAAAATTCTTAAGCCACCTTGCAAAAATGATAGTAGGCAGTAGGATGGTAATATTCTTCATATATATTAGCTAGATATAAATCATAGGATGCATGATATGCAGATGGTTCATAATATGATCAAATTGGATACATCCGACAAGACGAATGACACATGATTACTGCTCATCGTTTAATTTTAAATTCTAGACCCGTAAACAGATTTTTGCCAGTGAAAAAACCGACCTAACTAATCAGGAGCCGTTTTTGACACCTACAGTTTCAATCCAAGTTTTTAAGGCCATGAATGGATGGATACAGCTAGTGTGTTTTGTGGTTAGAGGAGGTGAATTAAAGGGGATTAGGTTAAAGGTGAGGGAACAAGCCACGAGGTGTGTCATCAATTAGGTCAAAGTGGGAACCACACAAAGTTTTGTAATGCCGCATGATTTTGGTCCCAATGTTGTCTACTGAGAAAAGGATGCATGGACTACTATTATCAACTGAATTATTATCATACTCGACCCCACTTGAATTTCACTTATGCTTACATTTTGGCCTTTGTAGAATGTGTTTTTTTTTGGTTTTTTAAAATCTTGATTATTATGGCTTCGGGTAATTACCACCCCCATTTTGTAGCCAACGTTTGTACCACAATATGATTGATAAGGATCCAAATGGGCATGCGACCACGGACGGATCTAAGGTAGATCGAGTAAACTACCCTAGCTCGATCAAAAGAATTATATAAACATGCGGTATAGACAATTCAATGAATAAAAAGATAAATACAAACTGTGATTGTGATTTTGTTTATTTAAATTTGGAATATGAAACGATAACAAAAGAATGGCAAACAAAAATAATTGAAGTTCATTTTATCTCTACTATTTTAGCCACTTGGCTACAAAACTCTAGGAATTCTCTAAATCAATGCTGAATTCGACTAACAACACTTTAAAAGAGAGCATGTGTCCCTTTTTTTTAATCTCAAAACAAAAATCACCAAAAACTAAGAGGCTCATTCAAATGCATATAAACCACATTGAGCTGTTATAAATACCATTCCCTCACTCACCTATATAAGTACCTATCTAAGATCAGTGTAAGGACGAACGAGTATATGACTCGAGCGAATGATTTTCGATGTGGTCTATGATGCTTAAACGTATTCCATTCATATAGTAAGTTTTTGGTTTATGATGTTCGGCGTCTTCTACTAAGTCCATTTAATTTCTTATTTATAACTTTTCTCTTTACATTTATTTCACTTAATATTTACACGAATGATAATTTTTTTACACACAATGTGTATCGCACGTGCAAATTACTAGTAAGTTAAAATTTTATTTTAACATCTCTACTATTATAACTAGAACCGAAATGAGCGTAGGTGCCATTTTCTTCTTTTGTTTCATGTAAAATTAAGAAAAATGCATGATTCCAAAAATGCATAATTATTTATGGTCGTGGATTGACTTGATTTTGACTTGACAAAATGATGCCAAGTCCTTCATTTCCTTTGGATAATTTATATTTTTTAGTTTTGACAAAAAGCCTACAAAATTAGGCCCATTTTCATTGATCACGACCCGACTTTAGGAATCTGCTGAGCTAATCCAATACATAAACTTGATTAAGAATTATCATTATTATGTTAATTAAGCTACATTTGAACGCGACATTTAGAATTATAAATGCGTATTCTTCAAGAATTTAATTTGATCTTTGATTATGAGAATTCAAATAATAAATAAGCGAAGCCTTTTGGTGCGGAGAAATTAAGGGTTAGCGATATTCCATTTAACCTTACATTTGACCCTCATAATTGATGCCAGACGGTATCTGATGGATCTCTGGATCTCCTTCAGATATTATCTTCCGTTGATCTGCTGCGAACGCTGATGAACGACTGAGATTGGATTGGAGGGTTGCCTCCTGGAGCGTGTGGATCTCAATGGGCTTTGTGTGGTTTAGGCCGAACTACCTGCAAAGAAGTCCCGGGATGGTTGTGCCACCGAGGACCCTCCGACGATCAAATTAGACGGGGTATTTTGGCAGAGTAACGGCCTATTGGAATGAAATTGGCTTACCTGAGTCGTCTGAATGAGAGGTTTATATAGTGGCAGGTATGGGCAGGCGGGCGCGAGATTTACGCTGGCCGTTGCGTCCCTGGCGTTACGCCCGCGTGATAGGCGGGACCCCCCCATTAATGACTAGATATGCCCATTAATGGGGGATCGTGATGACGTGGAATGCGGGATCATGGGAGGTGGATATCTCGCGTCTGGCGAGATTCTCGGAGTCGTGGCGGAGGCGCTTGTGATCGGTGCTGTGGGTTGGTCGGTGAGATCGAGGAAGCGCAGCTCGGCGGGAGGCTTGGGAACAAGCGGGAGGCCGAGGCGACTTCGTTCTGTGATAGCTCGGAAGTAAGCTGGGGGTGGTCTAGAAAACTACCGAAAGTCGGGAGAATCCTCGGGCCGGAGGCTCGAGGTGTGATCCCAACGCAACGTTCTTGATCCTTTCTTATAAGTTCTGGGATACGTCATCTGCCACGTGTCATCATCTGGGGAGTCACCGATATCGAGCATCATCATTAGCACCCCACTCTCGTCTCGACCCGTTCCTGGGTCGGGTCAAGAGTGGTTTGACCGGTCACCCGGGGTGAGCTCTCACTCGAAGATATCGTCGGTACGCATTCCCGGGCAAAGAGTAATATTTTCTTGATGACCTCAGCGGATCAGGGGAGAGATCTCGCATTAAAGAGGAAGCGTCGGTTTGTGCGTATGTTCGTCAAAGCGACAGCCCACGTGTCTGGCGCTAGTTGGCTAACGAGACGGGCCGCAGGCGTTCCCGCGTCCGATGGGACGCGCCCAATGCAAGTGCGACAGGTGGAATGCTGTCGGCCGTTGGTTGCGAAGCGTTGTTTTGGCGGGAGGCGATCGGAGCCGTAAGATGTGTACGCCGGCAGCTATAAATAGAGGTGGGATCCCCATCAGGGCCCATACCTCTCCATAATTTCCTCGTTCCAAATCATGTTAGCCCGGCGCTCTTCTCCTCAGGTCGGATTCCTTGTGTTTTCTCTCCCGAGGATATGTCCCTTTGATCAAGTTAGATATCTTCTTCCGAGGAGTCTGTAGAAGTAGTCCGGGTAGAATCTAGGGAGTCTTCTGAAGCTTCCTCTTCTACTTCTTCCTCTTCCTCTTCTGAGTCGGAGCCCCCCGGGGAGTTAAGGTTGGTCATGCTTCCCGGGGTCGTGCGACGGGGGCGGTCCCCACAGCGCAGGTCACGGGTGTTCTTGGCGCGTCATCCACGTTGAGGCATGCGGATGAGCTCGCCACCATCCGAACCCGTTTTCGCATTCCTCCGGGCTATTCGCTTCGTCTGGCCGAGGAAGGAGAGAGGGCAGAACAGGTACGGAGTAAGGAGATTGCTTTGTACCTAGAGGTCTTTTGGGCCGGGATGCGTCTGCCCTTCTCCCCCGAGGTGAGTGTGGCGTTGAACTGTTTTGAGTTAGCCCCGGGCCAGTTATTGCCGAACTCTTGGAAGATTCTCCTTGGGTTCCTGGTCTGGTTGAAATTACGTTCGATCCCTTTCCGTCGGAGTCTTCTGGTTTCTTCTCTCTGCTAAAAAAACCACCCCGGCACTCGCAGGGGCGAACCGAGCTGGGTGTACATCTCTTTTAGAAAACACTAGGGAGGTGCTGCCGGGTCGGGGGGTCATCGTAGTACCTTCTTCTATTCATGAATGGAAGAAGAAGTTTTTCTTTGTTGGGCCGCCCGAGGGTGAGGATTGGCCTGTGCCCACCCAGTGGCACGGAGCCAGCTGTCCGCGGGTGGGACGGTCGAATCATCCCGACGCGGTGGCGGTGTCGGAGTAGGAGGCCCTCCCCTGGGCTGATGTGCTGCTGTCTGAGCGGGCCCATAGTTGGGCCGGGCTCAGCCACGCCCAGTTCGCGGGTAAGTTAGGAGCTTTCAGGCGACCTGTTTAGACTTGTGCATTATTTCATTTTTTGGCATTGCCGACTTCTTTATGCTTTTGTCTTATGCAAGACCCATGTACCTAGGAAAATTTCGGGCCGCCCTGGTCGAACAGAAGAAGGGGAAGATGGCCGGAGGCGCCGGCCCTTCTCGCCCGTCGTCGGCTCCAGCTCCACCGGCAACCGCTCCATCCAGGCTTCCAAGCGCGCCCCGGAATCCATCCGAGTGCCAAGCCGAAAACGTGCTCGGGAGCAAGAGCCCCGGGCTTCGGAGGCCGGAGGTGAGACTGGCTCCCCCGCGTCGCTCCTCAAGAGGTTTCACAGGACGGCGCCCCGCTCCCCGGCTTCTCGGATCTTCGTGGACGATGGGGAGCTTCGCTTCGAGGTCCCCTCAGGGCTTTCCGTTGCCGATAGCCTGCTCTCGGAGATGGAAAGGTCGGCCGAAGGCAAAATCCCTTGGGGGACCCTCCGGGCCCAAAGGGCGGCCATAGCTCAGGAGGCCATGCAGGTTAGCGTTCGCACCACACTCGGGTCTTCATTCGGTATTTTCATTCGCGTGATTGGGTGCCCCCCTTTCCTTTTTAACCCCTTTTATTTTCTTCAGGTCCTCCAGCACGTCGCCCTCGTCTTAAACATGGAGGACGAGGAAATTGCCCCGGCGATGCAGGCCGTAGGCGAGTTCTCCTCGCGGGAGAAAAGCTCAAAGCTGGAGCTGGAGGCGGCGATAGAGAGGTTCACCGCCTTTGAAGACCGGGTGGCGGCCGGGGATCGGGAGATCGCCAGGTGTTGAGAGGCTGCCCGAGCTGCCGAGGCCAGATTAGAGGATTCCAAGGTGCTCGTCGCCGCCTTGAAGAAGACGGCGAACACCCTCCGGAAGAAGAATGAGGCGGCGAAGGAGGGGACGAGGCGTGCCGAGCTTCGAGCGTCGAAAGCGCTAGAGAGCTAAAAGAAGTCGAACCAGTTCTACACCGACCTCGCTGAGGCCGCTGCCGTCATTTGGCACGACGCCCTCGACACCGTCAAGGCCCTGATGCCGGAATTTCCTGACGGCAAGCTCCAGGTTGAGTACCCTCTCGAGGATGACGCACAGGGAAATGCCCCTGGAAACGCTGCATGGGAAGAGGCCCCCGGTAGGAGCATGGGGGATAGGCCGGTCCCTCCGGTTCCCGGCGCCAAGGCTCCTGTGATGGACGCCGACCTTCAGGACGCGATCCCGGTTGTCGCAGTGGACGCGCAGCTAATTGGGGTTCTGCCCGGCCCCGAGGCCTGAACTTCCTCGCCTCCTTATTTTCTTTTTGCCCTAAAATTTTGTAAGCCTCCGAGCGTTTTTGTAAGGCTGGGAGCCCATAATACCTCTGTAAAGACTTCCGACTTTTTATGAATAAAAAATCTTTTTGCAGTATTTTTTGCGTGCGTATTTTCTCTTTGCTTGTGGTAAATATTTTTATTTGCGCAGTACTGCTTTCATGTTAGGTCGGCTTTTCGTCTAGCGATCTCGCGTCGAATTGAATTCAGCCCTTTGCCAAGTGTGCAAAGTCCAGCAAAAGGTCGGTATCTCTATGGCCCCGAAGTCGAGGTGGAGATCGCATGGTAAAGACGTGGGGGAAGTTGAGCAAGGTAGCTGCTCGGTGGCCTCTTGATGAGAGCTTAGTTCCTTGGCGTCGTGGGTAGTGAACTACCAGCCATGGATGGACCGAGCAGGGTAGCTGATTGGTGGCCTCTTGGTGAGGGCTTTGATCCTTGGCATCGGTGGGTAGTGAACTACCAGCCAAGGATGGATCGAGCAGGGTAACTGCTCAGTGGCCTCTTGATGAGGGCTTTGATCCTTGGCGTCGTGGGTAGTGAACTACCAGCCAAGGATGGACCGAGCAGGGTAGCTGCTTGGTGGCCTCTTGATGGGGGCTTTGATCCTTAGCGTCGGTGGGTAACAAATTACCTACCAAGAATGGACCGAGCAGGGTTGCTGCTTGGTTGCCTCTTGGTGAGGGCTTTGATCCTTAGCGTGGGAGGGCATGGAGAGGCTTGCTAAGGATATAATGAGCAGGGTTGCTGTCCGGTTGCATCTTGGTGAGGGCTTTGATCCTTGGCGTCGGTGGGTAAGAAATTACCAGCCAAGGATGGGCCGAACAGGGTTGCTACTCGGTTGCCTCTTGGTGAAGGCTTTGATCCTTAGTGCGGGATGGCATGGAGTGGCCTGCTAAGGATGGACCGAGTAGGGTTGCTACCCGGTTGCCTCTTGGTGAGGGCTTTGATCCTTGGCGTCGATGGGTAAGAAATTACCAGCCAAGGATGGGCAGAGCAAAGTTGTTGCCTGGTTGCCTCTTGGTGAGGGCTTTGATTCTTAGTGCGGGAGGGCATAGGAGGCCTGCTAAGGATGGACCGAGCAGGGTTGCTACTCGGTTGCCTCTTGGTGAGGGCTTTGATCCTTGGCGTCGGTGGGTAAGAAATTACCGGCCAAGAATGGTCCGAGCAGGGTAGCTGCTCAGTTACTTCGTGAGGTTCTTTTCGACCTTCCCCGGTATGTGAACATCGGGAAGAGTGACCGTCGTGGGTGACACG
Organism: Agapanthus africanus; assembly: GCA_030015575.1. NCBI lineage: Eukaryota > Viridiplantae > Streptophyta > Magnoliopsida > Asparagales > Amaryllidaceae > Agapanthus > Agapanthus africanus. The sequence continues at coordinate 3,539,259 of CM057349.1, read as the reverse complement.
TGTTTTGAACGCATGGGGAGAGACGAAGCGTAAGAGCCGCGTCGTTCCGATTTCACCGAGAAAGGCGGGATGTCCGCCGCGTGGCGGTACAGTAGCAGAAGAAACGAGCGACTGTTGGACTCTTGAGGCACTGTGGGACTATAAAATGGAGGGCGTGTTGATCACTCATTTCTTTATCCCCAAAACGTAAGAATGGACACTTTCCCTTTCTCCATTCCCGAGATCATAAATTTCGAGGATGTGTGCCTGTACGACCAGCTCTGCTCCGAGGAGACGGTGCAGGCGGTGATCCGGCGGCTAGAGGATCATATCGACCACCTGCTCCCCCGGCGATCACCCCTTCTCCAGCTGCTGATGTACTCCATCGGGAGGGCATCGCCGGGGTTGCACAACCCCTTGTCCGAACAGCTGAAGGACGAGGCGGTTGGGAAGATGAGGTCGCTATGTCGTCTCGGCCTGATCTCGATGAGTCGGCGGGATCGCTCGGTGGCACTCGTCCTCGAGTGTTACCAATTGAGGCATCTCGCCGATGGGTGCCCGCCCGTGGAGCTTTATGGCTCGTCCGTGGCCACGAGGGTTCGCGGACAGCATCAGAAGCAGAGGTCTGAGGTGGCAAGGGCTCGGCTAGTGGAAATTTCCTCGGAGTACCACGAGGAATATTTCCTGCACCCTCTTCCCCAGCTGCTGTAATTTTATTTTTTTTTCCTTTTTTATGTGATGTACGGCTGAGGAGCCTACAATACCTTTTTGAATGAATAAAATTCTTCTTTCTGCAATGCTCTATCGTATCCTTCTTGTTTGTTTAAATAAAAAGAACTTAGAAGAATTTACACTGCTTTGTTGAAGAACCCAAGTAGTGGTCTGCTAAGGATGGACCGAGCAGGGTAGCTGCTCGGTTTGTTGAGGTTCTGACCGACCTATCCTTGGTTCGTGAACAGTGGGAGGAGCGACCGTCGCAGGCGGCACGTGCCACGAATGTTTGGGGAGGCGTGACGTTTCGGGGAGCCGCGTCACTTTTGCCACGTGGCGGCGCGGTATTGGAGTAATCTTGGCGGATCTCAGGATTCACGCACGAATCTGGGCCCTTAAGGATTCTGTTTGAGGTTATAAATAGAGAAGGAGAGGGCAACTTCTTCGGCATTGCTTTCTTTTTGAGATGACTGGGCGCATGTATTCGATCGAAGAGATCATCACCTCCGACGACGTCTCCGTGTATGGCCATTCCCCGGCTGAGGATAGGTACCGGGGAGTGGTTCAGCACCTCAAGGGTCACGTTGGTCGGCTTCTGCCTCGGCGGTCGTCCCTGCTTCAGTTGCTGATGTACGCAATTTAGAAAAGGTCCCCGGGGTTGGACAACCCCTTCTCCGAGGAGCTGCTGGACGAGGCGCTCGACAAGGTGCGCTCGATCTTCCTGCTTAGCCTCATCTCGAAGGCCAGGCACGACCGATCCTTGGGCCTCATCCTGGAGTGCTTCAAAAATAGGTACATAGTGAGCCAATGCGCAGGGGGCGGAGTGTCGGTTGCTTCCGTGGGGTCCCGGGTTCGCGTGCAGCATCGGCGGGAGCGAGTTGGCGAGGCCTGGGCCCGGCTAGAGGAAATCTACTCTAAATATCATCAGGATTACTTCCTCGATCCCGTTCCCCCTCTGTTGTAAAATTTTCCTTTTCTTTTTCTGTATGGTTGAGGAGCCTAAGTACCTTTTGAATAAATAAAATTCTCCTTTCCGGGATGCCCTATTGTTCCCTTCTTATTATTCAAATAGAAAGATCTTTTAGAAAGGTTTACATTGTTTTTGCGAAAGAAGAAATATACATTTGTAGATATTCTTTTCAGAGGTACATCTTGAGCAACTCAGCGTTGTAAGGCCTTGGAAATTTGCGACCATCCGCGTTTTGTAAGCGGTAGGCTCCGCCGGGCAGGACCTCGGAGACGAGGAAAGGACCATCCCACTTTGGGGAAAACTTATGCAGCTTGCCTTGATCAACGAACTCGTTCCGCCTTAGGACTAAATCTCCGGTCTTGAAGAAATGACGCTTGACTCGCGCGTTGTAGTAGTGGGCGGTTTGCTGTTGATAGGCGGCAGCTCTGATCTGAGCCTAGTCTCGTTTCTCTACAAGATGTCCAGGTTAGTTCGGAGAGCTGAGGTGTACGCTTCGTCATCGAAATGCTCGATCCGGTGACTGGGGAGCCCAATCTCCGCTGGGACCATTGCCTCGGTACCGTAGCAGAGGCTGAAAGGGGTCTCCCCGGTTTTCTTCGACATGCGCAGGGCCTATAAGACCCGGGGTAATTTCTCGACCTAGCCGCCTTGGTATCCTTCTAGGCGTGTCCAAAGGCCCCGGAGGACGTTCCGGTTTGCGATCTCGGCTTGCCTGTTGCATTGGGGATGTGTGACCGTGGCAAACTTCATGAGGATATGATATTCGCCGCAGAATTCTTAACTTTTTCGTTTTCGAAATTTTTCCCATGGTCAGTGATGATACACCTTGGGATGCCGAACCGGAGTATCATGTTGTTCTGCAGAAACTTGATAGTCATGGTGGCGTCCGGTTTCCTGATGGGAATGGCCTCGATCCACTTCGTGAAGTAGTCCACTGCGACGAGGACGTACTTGTGCCTGCCCGTACCTGTAGGGAACTGGCCTACCATGTCCATTCCCCACTGGGCAAACGGCCACGGGGAGGTTAGGGCTGTCAGCTCGGTAGCCGGAAGGCGAGATATGTTTCTATGGAGTTGGCAGCTTTTGCATCTCCTGACGAGCTTTTGGGCATCCCAATGAATTGCTGGCCAGTAGTACCCTTTGAGGAATGCTTTCTGGATTAAGGTGCCGGCCCCTTGGTGCGCACCGTCGACCCTTTCGTGGATCTCGCGGAGGACATAGTCGGCTTCGTGGGGGTCGACGCACCGGAGCAGGGGCTGAGTGAAGGACTTCTTGTAGAGGTTCCCATTGCTCCAGATGAAATGGCGGGCTTTGGCTCGGAGACGGCGGGCTTCTCCCCGTTCTTCTCGGAGCGTACCTTCCCTCAGGAATTCCATAAGGGGATTTCTCTAGTCCTGGTCATCTTCCTAGGCTGTGTACATTTGAAGTAGAGTTGCCCCGTCTTCCACGCTGGGCCATGGCAAAACCTCGAAGAGGATGTTCCTCTTGTTGTTGGCTGTTCATATCGTAATTTTGCATTATTATATTCCCCATTCTGATTCATTTTACAAATAAACAGGTGCTTTTGACCCATGTCTGCTACATAGTTGCAGGTTACAGATTCTCGGGACAAAAACAGTAAAAAAGACAAAAGACGATACAAAAATGAGACTACGACCGATAAATGGTAGAATCTTGATCGTGCCCACATATTGAGGAATATTGAAGATCAATTAACAAGTTCACAAAGAACAAAGGCAGCGCAAGGTTCAAGACTTCGTCACGAAATAACGGTAAAAGTCCACTACAATTATTCACTGTAGAGATCTGAAAGAAATATAGAAGCCAATCTGAGAAAACAACTGAAGAAAAGCCAAGTACAAAGCAATAAACAGAACCCTAGAAAACATGAGCCCATAAGCCCTCTTTTTGGCCGCGGAGCCGCGGCCAAACATGGGTTTTGGCCGCGGATCCGCGGCCATGTGAAGCCCGTGTCGGTGCAGAAATTTTGAAGCGGCTGGCATGCATTGACTAGTTCTTTTCTTAGGGGGTAAACTTGTAATTGCAGACGTGAATCGATTGTAACCCTAGGGTTTCTATGAATCTATAAATAGAAACCTTAAAACTTTTTTTAGGTTATACCTCTTCTTGTGCCTCATTTTATATCTAAAATTCAGATCTGTAATTTTCTGCAATGAATGAAGAGAGCATCAAATTAGAGTAAGTTTTCAATTCCTGCCCTAATTAATTTTATTATCCGCCCTAAGTAATTTCTTTCTTGCCCTAGCATAGATCTTTATTATCTGCCCTAGTTAGATAGTTATTTTCAATTCCCTAATGAGCGAGTAGTCTCCTCGCTTGTTAGGGTTAGATTTGGAGAAGGCTTGAGAGATGAAGATCTCTCATCCCTTTCTTGCCCATCACACGTTTTTATAGGACTCCATGCATACATGCACACACCGCTCCCTATGGAACCCTATCCCATGAGGTAGCGGTGATACCGTAGTATAAAGGACCGGTTGAGCGTGTTTTCCATAGAGGTTTGGATAAGAATTAAGAAAGGAAGGACAAGAACCTAGAGGAAGAAACACTGTTTCCTCCCGATGGTCCCAATCCCCTTTATTAATTGTTACCATAACACCTAAACAGATCTAATTTAGGGCATTGAAAGCGGTGGGAAATTTTTGCATTTCCAAACTTAAGCTAAACCTAACCCTAGCAAGATTCTAGTCCTAGTCTAGATAAACTTAGTTTTTAGATTTAATCAATCCGACACCAATCGGAATTAACTCGTTAGAACAAATTGAGACTACACAAAATCCCTGTGGACCGACCCATACTCACCGGCTAGCTACCAAGCGACGCTGTTCTTGATTGCGGTTATAAATTATTCTTTGAGATCAATCAAATGGCGCCGTTGCCGGGGATGGCGTTGTTATTTTCTTTTTATAATTTCGGGTTAATATAAAATTAAAAAAATCATAAAAACTGAAAAATAAAAAATATAAAAATTTATCATCTTTTATTTTGTGAAGGGTATTTTTCGTGCGAATTTTGCAGGATCGACGAACAAGTTCGGATCTGGAAAAATCCAGAAAGAAAAACAGAAAACGGCAGACTTGAATAGATGAGAAAAATCAGACCAGACGAGCAGAAGAAATCTTAGGAACTGAACCGCCGCCACCGCCGCGCTTCCGCCGCATTGATCCAGTCTTGACCGCGGAACCGCCGCAGGGTTGTGACGTCAGCATCTGAAATTTTCACTGTAAACTTCCTCTTCTTCTCTGCAACCTTAATATCTCTTCTGTAAAAAAATTTCCTGCAGGATTCTTTGTGCCAAAAATTTCTCCCCCTTCCAATAATTGATCTTGTGCAGGATTCTTTGTGCCGCGCTTAAAAAAAAATTGTTTACAAGTGATTGTGTTTACTGCTTTGCATATTTTAAAACTGACTTTAAGGGGCTTTTACACCTATCCAGATTGGGTGGGGATTTCATCACCCTTCCCAGGACCCCAAAAATCACATAAGGCATATTGCATTGACCTTCAATTAATTAAAAAAAGATTAGACTCAGCCCTAAGAATTTCGCGCTCAATAGGACAAAGGACTAGTTGTAGGCATCGACCGTTGATCCTAACCTGACTTTGTGGTGTCTAGGCAAGTGTGTCTAAGGCAAGTGGTTGCTTAATTAGGTCCACTACTTACGTGGTGGAGAGCCTCCCACTTACCTGGCACTTACCTGGCCACAATTGGCGGTGAAGAGACGGTTTGAGATCCTATTTCTTACCCTTTGGAACAGTTAGGAGCTGTCTAGCTGACCTAGCTAACCCTAGATCTAGGCCTGATTGTGCATTTGTGAACGTGTGTTTAAGCCTTTTATCGAAAATCTTTTTTGCAAAAAAATTCCACATAAAAAAAACACAAAAAGATAAAAAAGGGAAAAAATTTTTTTTACAAAAAATAAAGACTTGCAAAATTTTTTCGCCAAGAAATCCATTGCACCCCACTTACACCCACCTTCTTTTTCTTCTCTTTCTTATATCATGGGTACCCCACCTCATAAAACTCTTGCTAAACTTTGGTATCCTGAACCAAACTTTGCTTCCTACGCGAATTGTTTTGGTCGAATTACGGACGACCTCTCTATACCCAAAATTTCTTTGAAAGATCGAATATAAGCGTCTAGGAGAAACAGTTGGACTCCGCGATCCACTTTGTATCAACCGTGTCAAGCTTCACCACCTTCTTATGTTGATACTCCTTTTTCGATTTCTATTGTAGCTCCGAAACCCATGTCTATAGTTGAGCATATTGAACAATCTCGTAGCCGATCTTTCACTCCTCTCCACACATCCAGTTCTAGGGATCAACAAGTCCATTCACCTTGTTATCCAAATGTTGAACCTACTCCTGTCCAACCATTCAATTCCTACCAATCCTACCCAACTTTCACACCTTCCCTAGACATTGCTTCTACACAACCATTTGGGAGTTTCTAGACTCCAAGCAACTTTGAATCTTTTACTGAAACCCATTCACAACCTATGTCTAGTTTGGAACAGTCGTTGGAAGCCTATATGGTAGTGACAAACCAAATGATGAGGAATGTGGATGCGTCTATTGCCGCCTTTATGCAACCTAATGAACCGGTAACTAGTTTCCAACTAGCTCCAAAAATTCCAATGTATGATGAGGCGGTTGGACAGATCGATAATTTGAGTGGAGAAAGTGAGCTATACACCCTTCCAAATCAAACCTACCCATCACCAATTGAATCCCACAACTCCGGTTTTGAATGTCTATCAAGTGTTCCAAATGATTCACCAGTTAAAGGAAAAACATTTAATGAGTTGTGCGACTTTGTAGTGCTTGATTTACCAGATTGTGAAGAGTCCCTTTCGAGTGAAACCACACCTAATCCTTTTGAATTTTACACATCCACTCTAGAACCTGAATTGATAAATATCCATACTTTTGATGAGGTGTCTGAAAAAATAAATTTTCACTTGATTGAGGATATTGACGCCGGGAATATTTTGGATGATGAACCCATAGATTTGACTGAAATTTTATCTCCAATTCATCATCCCGAGTCATTAAATGTTTCTCCCGAACTTCATATGCGTCTTGATTTTGATGATAATTGCATGGATGAGATAACTTTTGAGGAGAATTATGAAGATAGTATTGAGGAGAGTACTGAGGATAGTATTGAGGATGAACCATTTTTGTTTGATGTGTCGGATTTTCCAATTCATCTTCCTGAACCTTTAACTGTTATACTTCCTAAATCACCCTCCCTCCTTTCCATCGTTCCGACCACGCAAAAGATCACGCAGGAGGACTGTGAGTTTGAAAAATTTCTGTTCAATCACAGCACATTTGACGCCACTAGTGCGTTCCTCCTTGAATCTGACACTCTTCTCACAGCCGATAACGATTACGAGTGTTTCACTTTTTCGGACGATGTTGAAGACTCACCGCCCGAGTTTGAGTCTTTTAAATTTTCAGATGAGTTAGTTGAACCATCAGACTCGGTTACTTACAATCATTTCGAACCATTGATGGAATTTTGTATCTGCGGAGGACGCCGAAGGCCTCGCCCAGATCCTTAGCGCAGTCGTCCGATGAGACCGATTAGACGAGCATGTCGTCGACGTAAACTTCCATATTCCTGCCGATCTGCGGATTGAACATGCGATTGACCAAGCGTTGGTACGTAGCTCCGGCGTTTTTGAGGCCGAAAGGCATCACCTTGTAGCAGTATACCCCCCGGTCCGTTGTGAATGCGGTGAGATCCTCGTCTGCCGGACAATACGGATCTGGTTATATCTGGAGAAAGCATCCATGAAGCTAAGTAGCTCGTGGCTTGCCGAGCTGTCGACGAGCTAATCTATCTGAGAGAGGGGATAGTTGTCTTTCGGGTAGGCCTTGTTGAGGTCGGTAAAGTCGACGCACATGCGCTACTTCCCACTTGACTTTTTGACCATGACTACGTTCGCCAACCATTCCGAGTAAGGCACATTCCGAATGAAGTTGGCGGCAAGGAGCCTGTTTACCTCGTCTTCGATCGCCTTTTGCTTGATCGGGGCAAAGCTTCGCTTTTTCTGCCTGACGAGTCGGGCCGTAGGGTCTACCCCGAGCTTGTGAGATATTATTTTGGGGTTGATCCCAGGCCTGTTGGCAGGTGCCCAGGCGAACACGTCAGAGTTGTTTCTGGGGAAGTGAACCAGGTCGTCCCGCTGAGTCCCCATCAAAAGTGAACCAATCTGGATGGTTCGTTCGTCGTCCCCTTCTTCGAGGGTGACCTCCATTAGCAGCTCCACCGGGATCTCTCAGACCTCTTTTTGCTCGTCTCGAGTGTCCAGAGAACCCTTGATGTCACCCTCACCCTCAACATCTTTGTCTGGCTGCTCAGACGTAGATGTCGCGGTGAAGCAAACCTTTGCGGTTCATTGGTCTCCGTAGGCCCGACCTATCCCGCCTTGGTCGAGCGGGAACTTCATCGCAAGGTGGTAGGTCGATATCTGGGCTCGGAGTGAATTTAGTGTCGGGCGACCGAGGAAGACGTTGTAGGCTGATGGGATTCTCATGACTATAAACTCCATAGGCATGGTGCGCGTACGGCCCGCCTCCCCAATGTTAAATTGGAGAGTGATTACCCCTTCTGCCGGGATGGAGTGGTTAGTGAAACCTAACAGGACGTGGGCGGGCGGCCTTAGGTCCGACGGGGTGAGTCCCATACGCAGGAAGTAGTCATAAAGGAGAATGTATGCTGAGCTTCCCGAGTCGATCAGTATCCTCTGTACCTCATAGCGGTGGACCCGAGCTATGATCACCAGTGGGTCGTTGTGAGGTAGGGATATACCGTGGAGGTCCTCGTCGGTAAAAACGATCGGCGCGGTTGCCTTGGCCTTCTTCCTCAGGTAGTCGCCAGTCTCCTCGATCGGTGAGAGACGCTGAGTCCCGTCGGTCTCTGCTGTACCCCCCGTTGATATGGCCATGATTTAGCCGATTGTCAATTCGCCGGGAGGGGGACGTTACTCTTGCTCACGGTCGACTTGCCACTTGTCTCGCAAGTACGTTGCCAGGTGCCCTGAGCGGATCAGCTCCTCGATATAGTCTCAGAGCTGTTTGCAGTTCTCAGTGGAGTGGCCCTGCGACCTGTGGAAACCGCAGTAAGGGCCCTGGGTGCGCTTTACATCTTTGTTCGAGACTGGGGGAGTTTGAAGAACCTCTCGCCCTTAGCCTCCTCCAGCAGTACCATCTGGGAGACGTTGAGTAGGGTGTACTCCTGAAACTTCGGGGAGTAGGGCTTTGGCCGCTCAATCTTTTTTTTCTCCTCCCGGGCCCTTTTCTTCTGATCAACTTGTTCTGTCCGGGGCAAATTGGCGTTCACCTCGGACTCGAGCTGGATCTCATGCTCGGTCCAGGCCTTTACCTCGGCCATGGTCTTAGGTTGCGCTAATGCAAAGGAGCGTAGCCACTCCTTGTGCCTAAGACCTGACCTGAGTGCCGTAATGACCGTTTCGTCCCGGTGTTCCGAGACCTCAAGGAGGGCGTTGTAGAAGCGGGTGACGTATCTTTTGAAGAATTCTTTGTCCCCGCTCTTTATGGTGAAGAGGTGGTTGACGGTTCGCTTCTGCCGTCTGTTTCTGACAAAGTGGCCGAGAAATTGGGTGGCCAGCTCATCGAAGGTGGAGATTGAGCGTGGCGCAAGCCCTCAGAACCAGTCTCGTCCAGAGCGGATGAGAGTAGAGGGGAAAGCGCGGCACTGAGCGGCATCAGAGCAGTCCTGGAAACTCATCCCGGCCGTGAACGTGTCCAGATGATCCTTCGGGTCGAACTTCCCGTCGAAGAGTGAGACTTTTGGGGGCTTGTTCCGGGAGGAGACGTGGACGGCAAGTAGCTCTTCGGTGAAGGACTTCGTGAGCAAGTCGGTGGCATATTTAGCCCCGTCGCTTGAATGACGACCTTCCCAATGCATGCCTTCGATCTTCTTTTCGAGGGCGTCTAATCGACCGTGGTATCCCGATGATTCGGCATATTCTGATTTTTAGCCTCTACTGCTGGAGACCTCTGCCTGGCCACGACCCCGATTCCGTTCGATGAGGTTCCCCAGGTCTCCTGGCGAGGTCGTTGTTCCCCTCCGAATGACGCGGCGGAGACGCGGTGAACGTCTTGCCTGAGATTCGGGGCAGATGCTATTTGGTTTTATCCGTCCACCTCTCCGAAAATACCAAGTTGATTTATGGCACCGTATATCGGAGATTTGGGCGGATGCGGCCGATGTAGCAGACTTCGTCAGATTCCCCCTCGCTTGAGGGGTTTTTGATTGTGGGGACGCTCTTCCCTGCAGGCGCAAGCCCCTGCAGTTAATTACGCTACCGCATCGCGGTAGCCAATTTCTCCTGCTCCAGAAGTTCACTTCGTGTCGTGTGTGTTTGTTTTGTTTGTGGTTGCCCGTGGATTGTATACACAGATTAAGTGATGCCGTCGCCCGTAGGACGTGGATTAGTCCAAATCCGTATTTACTTAGATTTGGATTTGGTGTTTTAGTTTAAGGATACATTAGCCCTATTGAGGCTAAGATCGACTTAAACTTTTGTTAAGGATACGTTAGCCTAATCTCCAGACTAAGATCAACTTAACGGGATCGTTTAGATCCAACAAAAGAGCAATTGGCTCTATTGTTTAGTTTAATGACGTTGCGGTCAATTTCCAGTTTAGGGACATGGTGGTCCATCATTAGTTTAAGGATGTTTCGGTCCACGAGTTTAAGGACCCCGCAGACCGTATTGATGTATGATTGTCGGGACCCGTCACCTCTCTGACGTCGTTGAAGGATTACAACGATATGAGTCAGAGGAGTTCGGAGATATACTCTCGAACCGGATGTAAATTGATTTAGGAGAGCAGTCTTGTTCAGTCAATTTAATTTGAGGACTTACGGCCGTGATTGGGCTAAGTCCAGTTGAGAATATGTTCAACGCTTTTATTTGTTTTTGACCTAATAGGCCTGTGCTAGGGCTTTGCCCCTTTTTAAATAATGCATTGCATTTTTTTATTTTGTTTGGGCTCTGCCCTTTTATAAATGAGGCAGAACATCAATTATGTCTGGGCTCTAAATTTTATTTTGTTTGGGCTTTTCCCTTTTATAAATGATGCAGAGCATCAATTTTATTTGGGCTCTGCCCTTTTATTGCATTGCAATTTATTTTGGCCTACTAGGCCTTTTTTATTTGGGCCTGGCCCTTTAGTATACAATACTTTGCATTTGTCAGGCGCTTTGCGCCAATCACTGAGCGCAAGCGCTTGTGGTGATGACACGTGTCACGCAAGCGCAATGCGATGCGCCAATGCGCTGCGCTTGCGCTGCTGACACGTGGCGTGCTCTGGTAAGTTGCGCCAATTTCAAAGAGTAAGGCTCTATCTTAAAAGCGCATAGCGCAAGTGGTTCAGGTGCTGACACGTGGCGCTCTCTGGTGGCTTGCGCCAACCCAAGAGCGCAACAGTGCAAATTTTATAAGTGCAGGGCACTGTTTAATTTCTTGATCCAATTTAGATCAGAGAAAACAAGTTTTTCTTGTTTTTTCTTATTTTCAGGGAACCAGTGGTTCATAAAAAGTGCAAGGCACTTATTATTATTTTAAGATCATTGATCTTGTTCTTAGATCAATGATCTTATTAGAAGAAATTCTTCTATTTTATGAAGATTTTTACCTTTTTCTTGAACTTTCTTAAGAGTTCTCTCTATTTTGAGGTTCTTAATCTCTCACAATGTTGATGATTCTTCATGTTTATGATCTAGGGGTCTTTATATAGTGCCCATAAATTTGTTAAGTTTGTTAAAGAGATCCTTCTCTGAGTGATTTGGGGAATTTTCCCCACCGTTGGATTTTTGATCCAAGGGATTCTGTTTTACAGAAGACAGTCTTCTTATTTTAACAAGAACAGAAAGATCTTACTGAATTTTAATTCTGTTTGGCGCAGATGCACTAGCGCTGACACGTGTCGCGGAGCGCAGAGCGCAGCGCAACTGCGCTGCCACGTGTCGCGGAGCGCAGAGCGCAGCGCAACTGCGCTGCCACGTGTCGCGCAGCGCAGAGCGCAGATCATCTGAAGCGTTGCTTCATTTATTTTAATTTTAATTTTCATTTCAATTTCCAAAACAGAGCTTTGCTCTGATTGGGGGAATCAGAAGCGTTGCTCCATTTCCCGCCTTAGAATTTGAACAGAGTTTTGCTCTTATTGGGGTAAATAAATGCCCCCCCACCGTTACGCTTACGTGGCCCCAAACGTGAGCGCAGCGGTGGTCAGAATCCCAACCGTTGGAAAATTGAAACGGCACTTATTGCCTATAAATAGGACCTTTGGTCCCTTAGATAATTTTCATCTCTTCATAAGAATTTCGTCCAGAGCCCTGCTCTTTTTGTTCAAGCGCTTTTAAGAGTTTAAACTCTAGAAAATTTTTAGGTAAAAATTAATTTGGATTAAGTTAAATTAATTTTAAGAGCCTTGCTCTCAATAGATCCCTGATCTAGAGAAGACCTATTTAGGGTTTCACTTAGCAGAGCTTTGCTCTAAAGGGGTCTAAGGAGAACTAAGGAGAACCCTATTAGGGTTCCATTAATAAAGCTTTGTTCACTAAAAGATTTTCCTTGTATTTTCTCATTTCATTAATGGAGCTTTGCTCCTTCCAAATCATATAAAAGAACTCTTAGGAGTTTTTCATTGATCTTGGAGTTTAAAGATGGCATTTTATTCCTCGGTGCAGTATATCGCTTTGCTTAATCAGTCTTTCTGATAATTTTGTTGATTCTCTTTCACAGAAACAATGGACGCCCACATGTACGATCTTGATGAAATCATCTCTTACGGAGACATCCGCCGACTCGGTCGTTCTCAGAACCGGGAATTTACCAATGCCGAGTGTGCCGAGATCACGAGTCGCTTCGACGCGTACAATGGTCAACTGCTTCCTCGACGCTCCTCTCTCCTAAAGCTTATCGTGGGAGCCATTTGGGAAGCACTTCCCTTATTCTGTTCCGGTGTGCCGCTTGGGGCGTTGGATGCTGCTGAGGATAAGGTGCACTCGGTGTATCTGATGCACCTAATCTCGAAGAGACGGCGAGACAATCTTGTCAATCTCCTGCACCAGGCTTTCCAACAGTCCACCATACTCGCTGCTTATTGGAGGGAGGAAGACATTAGAGGGGACCCCGACGCTTGTGCTCGCGAAAAAAAACACACTAGGATGGTCCGCGAGGCTTGGAAAGTCTTAGATAGGGTTACCTTCGAGTTCCTCAACCCATGTCCTGGGTCTGAGGTTATACCATTATAGACACTTTAATAATTTTATTATTTATTTCTTCATGATTGTAAGAACCCTTTTAGAATATGAATGAACATTTTTATTTCAGCTTGTCTTATTCCCCGTTCTGAGTCTTTTGCACATGCGTGAATGAGTGTGTCTCGAATGCTTAATCCAACGCCAATCAGATGTTCTTTCTGTCGCTTTCTTCCTTCTCTTATTATCAGCATGCTGTCTTGATAAACATAATTGGCAGATAACTTAGTTTTTTCCAAGAGATAGTGATGGCTTAGGCCGCAGGTTCAGATCTGCCGCTTAAGACTTTTCAACTCTATGAGCCGTGAGGGTCTCATAGAGACTTTTCTCCCTACGGATCGAGAGGATCTCATAGGTGCATTTTCTCCTTAGGAATCGTGAGGATTCCTAAGTGTGTTTTCTCTTATAAGTCGTAAGGATCTTATAAGAGAATTTTCTCCCTTACAAGTCGAGAGAACTCGTAAGTGGTTGGTGAGTTGACTTGTTTCCGAGTCGAAGTATCGCTCCGACGGGGAGGTCGTTGGCTGACTTGTTTCCAGGACGGAGGTCGTTGGCTTACTTGTTTCCGCGACGGAGGTCATTGGCTGACTTGTTTCCGAGATGGAGGTCATTTGCTGACTTATTTCCGCGACGGAGGTCATTTGCTGACTTGTTTCCGAGACGGAGGTCGTTGGCTGACTTGTTTCCGAGACGGAGGTCGTTGGCTGACTTGTTTCCGCGACGGAGGTCGTTTGCTGACTTGTTTTCGAGACGGAGGTCGTTGGCTGACTTGTTTCCGAGACGGAGGTCGTTGGCTGACTTGTTTCCGCGACAGAGGTCATTTGCTGACTTGTTTCCAAGACGAAGGTCATTTGCTGACTTGCTTCCGAGACGGAGGTCATTGGCTGACTTGTTTTCGCGACGGAGGTCATTTGCTGACTTGTTTCCGAGATGAAGGTCATTTGCTGACTTGTTTCCGAGACGGAGGTCATTTGCTGACTTGTTTCCGAGACGAAGGTCATTTGCTGACTTGTTTTCTAGACGGAGGTCGTTGGCTGACTCTAGGTTGTCTATAAACCGTAGAGTCTTGGAACTGGAGACTTTACCGTAGCTCCGATTGGTGATGTTACGTCCGTGTCCTGCTGGAATGAGGAGGAACGTCGCTGTTGGTCTCCAGGCTGTAGATGTGATCGTAGAGATCTGACTTCCCTTTGACGCAGCCTGGTGGGGAAATGTAGTCCCCTTTCCCCTTTTTTTGTTTATGCCCATGGATTGTATACAGGGGTCACTATGGACTTACCTGCAGGGCAAAAGTTTCATTCTTTCAATTTTTTAATTTCTTTCTGCGATGCTCTATCATTTCAGCTTTTTACATCGCGAAAGTCGCGATTGCCCAATCATTTAGGCTATTTTTCACGGTGCCCAATCATTTCGGCTGTTTCTTTTTATTTTTTTTACTCGCTGCTTTTTATTGCGAGTTGCCCAATCATTTCGGCTATTTTGTGCGCATACGTTTTTACTTGCTGCTCTTTTTTTTATTGCAAGTTTCCCCATCATTTCGGCTATTTCGTATGCATGCGCGGCCTACTGGCTTTTCGCCGTGAACCTGAAATTAGACACCGATTTCGGCATCAGCACCGCTACAACTGGGATGTTGCCAGGAGCGAATCATCATTTGCCTCTGTTGATATCGAACAAAGGTGGCTTAGCGAATAGGGTTAAGGTCCTGTCGACTAAGGCTTTTGACTTCATGAGCCGTAAGGGTCCCACAAAGGTATTTCTCCCTACAAGTCGTGAGGATCTTGTAGGTGTATTTTCTCCTTAGGAATCGTGAGGATTCCTAAGTGTATGGTCCTCTGTAAGTCGTAAGGATTCTACAAGAGGGTTTTCTTCTTGTAAATCGAGAGGACCTACAAGGGTTGTTCATCATACGTACATATCCCCAGTCACGGATGGGACTTGGTTAGGGAAATGTTTATTCGCGCCCGTGGATTGTATATAAGGGTCAGCATTGAGCTGCTTGTAGGGCAATATCGAAGGTTATGGGAGTTGTTTAAGCACAGGTTTAGGCCTCTGTAACTTAAGACTTTCAAATCTTATGAGCCGTGAGGGTCCCATAAGAGAGTTCTCCTTACGAGTCGTGAGGATCTCGTAAGTGTATTTTCTCCTTAGGAATCGTGGGGGTCCCTAAGTGTGTTGCTCCCTTGTGAGTCGTAAGGATCTCACGCGGGTGGTTTCTCCTTACAAGGTCGAGAGGATCCTGTAAGTGTCCTTTAACGAGCTTGCGCCCTTTCAGGTTTTCATAAACACTCGCCGGTAGTCCTGCTGTTTTTACTCACGAAACCCTTTCGGGTTTTCATCCGTGCCCATTTTGCTATGGACATACCGTTTTTTATTCTTTTTTTTTACGAGGTCGCGCCCTTTCGGGTTTTCACGAACACTCGCCGGTAGCCCTGCTGTTTTTACTCACGGAGCCCTTTCGGGTTTTCATCCGTACCCTTTTTGCTTATGGACATACCGTTTTTATTATTATTATTTTTTTAATATTTTTTTTATATTCATATTTTTTCCTATCTTTTTTTTTATTCATCCCATCAGCCTAAAGATGCTGCGGTAGTAGTTTAAAGACGTTTCGGTCTTTCATTAGTTTAAGGACGTTCCGGTCCGCCATTAGTTTAAGGACGTTCCGGTCCGTCCAGGAGAAGGCTGGCTACTGCTTATAAAGTTTGAGCTTAGGAAGATAGCGAGCGGACATAGTCATCGTTATCTATCATTGACCTAGGCAGTAACTTGCTAAGCGTAGTATTTCTTTAGGAATCGACCATTTATTGGCCTGTAAGGCCTTTCACCGTGCATATCCATGAGTAGATAGGCTCCACCCTGGTAGACCTTGTCTATGATTTACGGGCCTTTATAGTTTGGCTCGAATTTTCCCCGCTTGGCGCGATTGGGGATCATAGGCCTTTTGACCACTAGCACGAGTTTGCCTTGGCGGAATGTCCTCGGCCGGGTCAATCTTTCATATGAGCGCGTCATCTTTGCTTTATAGGCCTCCAGATTTTGTTGCGCTATAAGCCGGGTTTCATCAAGGGCATCAAGCTCCTCAAACCGAAGGTGAGCATTTTTTTCGTCCGTCAGCTCGTAGTGGACCGCCACTCGTAGAGAAGGTAACTCTATCTCGAGGCGGGTACTGCTTCTGTACCGAATACCAACGCATATGGCGTTGTGTTCGTGGCTATCTTGAACGTAGTTCGATACGCCCAGAGAGCTTCTTGCAGTCTCTCGTGCCAGTCCTTCTTATTTCGGGACACCGTCTTCTTCATGATCTTTGTCAAGGTCTTGTTGAAGTCCTCGGCTAGACCGTTAGCTCGCCGATTATAAACCGAGGAATATCTCCAGTCTATATTGTGTTGTTGCGCGAAGCGACTGATCTTGTGGCTTCTATAAGCTGGCCCGTTATCGGAGATGATCCGTCGCGGAGTCGCAAACCGATATATGACGTGCGTTTTGAAGAAATAGAGGATATTCTCCATTTTCGCTTCTCTTAACGGTACTGCTTCTGCCCATTTGGAGAAGTAGTCAGTCGTCGCCAGGATGAAACGATGTCCCCTGGACAATGCTGGTTCGATGGGGCCGACTATGTCAGTTCCCCACATTTCGAATGGCCAGCTAGCCACCGTTGGATGGAGTGGATTTGGATGCTGGTGGATGAAGTCCCCATGAATTTGGCATGAGTGGCACTGCTTCGCATACTCAAGGCAGTCTAGAATCATCGTGGGCCAGTAGTAGCCCATCCGTTTGATCTTCAACTTCATCTTTGGGCCTGCTTGGTGAGAACCGCAGAGTCCGTCATGAACTTCCTGAACGACTCTTTTCGCTTCGTCAGGTCCTCGACATCTCAACCACAGAGAATCAAACGACCTCTTGTACAGAGTATCATTGACGAAGGCGAAAGACAGAGCTCATTTCATAAGCTGATGTCTCGAGGACGCATCTTCGGGCATTCGATGGGACTTAAAGTAGTCTATGAAGACTTCCCTCCAATCCTCGGCCTTTTCCCGGTCTTTTATTTGCATAGCCATTTGCTCAGTCGTTCCCTTTTCTTCGGATGATTCCGGAGATATTTCCGCTGGGGCAAGTACCCGATGGCTTTGTACCACAATTCTGACGTCATTGAGGTTCTCGTCGGCCAGTTCTTTAGCGAGCTTGGCCAATGCGTCCGCTTTGCTGTTTTCCGCACGCGGTATGTTTTCCAAAGTGTAAGAAGGGATTTGGATCAATAGTTGTTGCACCTTTTCGCCGTACTTCACTAACTCTGGTTTGCACGTTTGGTAGTCGCCATTTACTTGACTGATGACCAGCTGGGAGTCTCCATATATGAGGAGGTTTTCAATTCCCATGTCGATGGCGATCTCGAGGCCTGCTATTAAACCTTCGTATTTGGCTTCATTGTTCGTCCTCGGCTCTGTTAAGGAGAAAGCAAAGCACATTATCCCTCCTTGTGGAGTTACGAAGAAGAGTCCTACCCCCGATTTGATTATAGGGGTACTTTGTTTGCGCTTCTTTACGGAAGATGCTCCATCGAAATAAAGCTCCCATCGGGTATCACCACCGTTGATCGCATCAAACGCATGTTCGTCTGGCAGATCGCAATTCAGAGGAGAATCGGCGGGTATCGGATGCTCAGCGAGGAAATCGGCGATGGCCTGGCCTTTCACTGCCTTGAGAGGCTGATAGGTTATCGAAAACTCCATCAAGAGCAGGGCCCATTTAGCGAGTCACCACGTCAATATGGCTTTCAACATTAAATATTTAAGGGGGTCCACCTTCGAAATGAGACGGACTTCATACGCCAACGCATAGTTCCTGAGCTTTGTTATCGCGAAGATCAACGCCAGGCAGTGTTTTTCAATGGGGGGTAGTTGCTTTCTGCCCCCAGTAGAACTCGACTTAAGTAGTAGAGTGCTCTTTCCTTCCCTTGGTCGTTCTCTTGCGCCCATAATGCGCATAAGGAACCTTCGAGGGCGGTTGTATAAAGAATGAGGGGATTTTCCTTGACCGGAGCAGCCAACACTGGTGGGTTCTGCAGGTATTGCTTGATCTCGTCTAGTGCGCTTTGGCATTTTTGGTCCCAGACAAACGGGGTTCCCTTCTTCATCAGGTGGCTGTAAAGACGGCACTTGCCTGAAAGGTTGGCTATAAATCGCCGTATATACGCGAGCTTCCCTTGGAGAGACCGCAGCCGTTTGAGAGTCCTTGGCGGAGGCATTTCCATGATCGCCTTGATCTTTGACGGATCTATCACAATACCTCGGTGTCGGACGATGAATCCTAGGAATTTGCCCGAAGAAACTCCGAATGCACACTTGAGGGGGTTCATCTTCAAGTTGTATTGTCGAAGGCGTTGAAATACGGTCTTCAGATGCTCGAGATGTTCCTCGTATGATTTGCTTTTAACCACGAGATCGTCGATATAGCATTCGACGATTTCGTGTATAAGGTCATCAAAGATTTTCGTCATGGCCCTCTGATAGGTGGCACCGGCGTTCTTTAGACCGAAGGGCATCACCTTATAGCAAAATATACCTAAAGGAGTCTTGAAGGCGGTGTGCTTCTGGTCTTCGGGATGCATCTTTATCTGATTATACCCTGATGAGCCGTCCATGAAGGAGAAAACCTCATGAGTGGACGTATTGTCTATCATCAGTTCGGTGACTGGCACTGGGAAATCGTCTTTCGGGCAAGCTTTATTGAGATCCCGGAAATCCACGCATATGCGCACTGTCCCATTTTTTTCATCACCGGGACGATGTTGGCGATCCATTCAGGATATTGAACTTCCTGGATGAAACCGGAGTCAATTAGCTTCTTAACCTCGGTATTGATACTCATCTCAAGCTCGAGTCGCAATCTTCTTGGCGCCTGTTTGACTGGCTTGACGTCCGGGGATATCTCCAATTTGTGCACAGCGATTTCTGGATCTAGTCCCGGCATTTCGGAATAGTTCCATGCGAAGCAATCTCTATGCTGTAGAAGCACGTCTTTTAACGCAGGCACCCTTTCTTCAGATAGCAGCTCGCTAACAAATGTCGGTCGCGGGTCACTCGCCATCCCCAACTCAATTTTCTTGAGGTTATCTGCAGTGGTATGTATTCCATCTTCTAGCTCTTTCGGTGCTGGTGGAAATTCTGAGATCACCTCATCGTTGCTGTTTTCAAAGCACCAGGGAAGGTTATCCATGTTCTCGGGCTCTTCTTTTGATATTGTTATCATGTGACAAGTGCGAATCCGCTTCCAATCCCAGTGTGTCACGCCCCGCTTCCCAGTGTACGGCGAAAGGAGCGCGACGAGGTCCGCTACGTATGTACTCATAAGTACATACGCTAAGCGTAGCTAAGCAATATAAAATAAATACACAAGAGACAAGAGTATAAAAAGAACAACAACTTTATTAATAACATTCTTTTGTACAATGCATGAAAATAAAATACAACTGAAATGAAAAGCGATGCCTAAACAGTGGCATAACAGGAAATGAAAAATACAGAAAAGAACAAGGTACTATATCTAGAGCTCAGGGTCTTCGTTAAACTGCTCCAAGTCTTCACCAGTGGGCTCGATCTCTGCTGAGTCCAACGCACCTGACGACATTCAAAGAAGAAAGAAATAGAATGTCGTCAGCGAACAGGTCGCTCGGTAAGTCCCAAAGATAAGAGGGAGGTAGAGAAGACAGAATAAGAAGGTACATTTTTAAAGTGTAAGCTATTGTTGCAATGTTATGTTAACGCTGTTGTTTGTAGCTTGGTACAGAAGGATGCCAGTGTATACGAGGGGGGTCTCTATATGCTAGAGACCAGGGCAAAAGGAAAGTACAAGGAACCGTTATGCCACGGTACAACAGCAATGGGATTCAGGTTAGGTGTCTTAATCTGACCACCTCGTGCCACCTTTAACACCTTCCGTACCAATCTATCCCTTAAACCCCGTAGTGTTTTAACAGTATTATTGTATTGTATTGTGTAAGTTGGGTGACTGACCAAAACCATGATATCAGTAAACATGTTGTAACTGCATAATCAGGTAAATGGAGTAACAGGATAATGGATGTATATCCATGGTTTGATTCAGTCAAATTGAATAGATTGTTAACTGGAATCAGGGATTCATGTATTCATATTGGGTTGGAATATAAAAGAATATACATTGACTTGAATCATATTCAAGTCAGAAATAGTCAGACTCTAACCCGAGTCAGACTAAAAGAAAGGTAATTTGAAATTCTATAATCGTTAGGGTCCTTATGGTAAATTATAAAACTTGAGGGGGTTTTATGTAAAAAGTACTATTGTATAGTTTTCAAGATACACCTCAAGTATTTATTATTCGTCTTTATGGTTATAATGAGTGTGAATTTTATTTGTGTTATTCTAGTGAATATATCCTAATAAAAGTATTAATTGTATTATTTGAAATTCATGGTATTTTAACGTAACTTTTAATCTTGTAATTTTTTAGAAAAAGTGGAAACTTTATCTTATAATAAAATGAGTGTTTAAATGATAAATATACATTTGTTAATACAAGAATAATTTTATATAAATATTTTATTTTTCCAAAAATTTCATTTTTCTTAAATGTCTTATTTCAAACCTTTTGAGACCGAATGCTCCTTGCGGAGGTCTGAATCTCACACTACTAGCCCGTGAGTGCACGATAAACCGTACTATCCCTAACGGGTTCCCCAAAGGTGGGTTGTAGTGGCGCTTTGCAAAGATTTAATAAATACTATTCATTTAGAAAAACGGTTTTATAAATATAAGGTATTTATTTGAAAAGTGTAATTTCCGTATTTTAGTTTCTAGGGTTTCCTAAGCCAACTAGCCTATTTCTAAGGGTCTAAACGACAAGTCATTAGAAGCCTCAAATCGCCTCTTCACCGCCAATTGTGGCCAGGTAAGTACAAGTGAGGAGGGAAGGATCCGCTCACGAATCGTGAGACGGGCCTTTTAAAGTTACCCAAGCTCACTTGCCTAGACTAGACACCACAAAGTCAGTTTAGATAAACGATCGATGTTCATGACATATCGTATTTTCCTATTAAAAGATATTGTTTTAAAATTGTAAACAATTTAGAACTTTTAGAAAAGGTTTATAAAGAAAAGGGTATTTTAGTGAAAAGTCTTGTATTTTTGTATTCTAAGTTTTAACGATATCAATTAAGGTTATATTTGTGTGTGTGTAGAGGTAGGTCATTACCTCGTGACTTATTTTAAGGTTTAGTGAAGTTTAGAGGTTAAATATGATATATTAAACATGAAGGTATTTAAGTGTAAGAATACGGTATTTGTAAACGTTATCATTTCATGTGTGAAAACTCATTCAAATTGATTTCTACAAGTTTAGTGATCAAGATGAACATATTTAGGAATGAGGGAATTGATTAGAAGAAGAAAAATAAACTTCATGGTATTATTGTGAAAAGAATACGATATTACAAGAAAGTTATCATTTCATATGAGAAACTTTGTCTAAATTGATTTTTATGTGATTAATAGTCATCATGAATATGTTTAGGTGTTATGGATTAGGTGACAACTGGGATTTTATAGAAAAACCGAATCGGAAATCGGTTTGTTCCGATTTCCGTCGGGTTTCATAAAGTCGTATTTTCTTTCAAAGAAAAGGAAGATAGAAGGAGTGGGACTTACAAGTTTGGACAAGCTAGGGAGGCTAAGAAAGTAGTGGGTTGTCGGTGCGTCGAAACGTCGTGAAAGATCCTAGTACGGTCGCCGGAATTCGTCGTCGGTTTTTGGCAGCGCTTCGCCTTTAGCTCTTTTTCTAACGTACCGAGTTCTCTTGAGAATTTTAGAGAGTGGACTTAGAATTGTAGGGTGAAATGGTAGAGGGTAGGGGTGTTTATATAGGGCTAGGCTAGGGTTAGGGTTTTGATTTAAAAAAATATAAAAATAATTAAGAAAAAAATTAAAAATCATTAAATTTTGGAATAAAAGAGGTTTAATGGGAAACTGATAACTGTTCTGGAAAATTAGTGCATACAGGGGGGTTGACCAAGTCAACACGGAAAAAATCCGTGTTGACGACTCGGCCGTCCGGCCGAGTCCGGCCGGCGGCGCCGGCCGATTCGGCCGGTCCGCCGGCCGACTCGGCCGAGTCGGGGCACCGTTGGGTGGGGATTTTCATGGGGGGATTTTTTGTTAGTTATATGTATGCCCTAGAGGCCATTACTATACATAGGATGTATATTGTAGTGGATGTTTGGACATATATAGGGATGACTTTCTTGCTCGATATGATAGTATGCTATCTGGTTACTCTTTACCTTAACGTGTACACTGATTGTCTCTCTGTTACATGTTGGTAAAGCCCTTAGGATGTGTACTTGACTACCTTGACTATGATGCGGATCATATTAGTGGGGACATGGTAGTCCATAAGTACATCCTTCAAAGTCCCTAGTCGTGGGTGTATCGAGACGGGGCATCGATATACCAGAGTAGACTAGCGTATACCTTCTCGACCTATACAGATGGGCAATGGATGATCCCATATCCATTGGTTTTTGACATCAGAGATGATATACGGGTGCTCAGTGGAGACTGGGTATACTGGACGGACTCGCCGAGAACTCCCAGATAGTATTATACCTTACGTCAGATGGTAGTTCTCTGGTGACACTGGTGCAGGTTAGTCTGTAGACCCGAGATCGTCATAGAGTCTTGTATGATTCCCACTGTGCTTTAATTTCCATCATACCACGTCCAAGAGGGCATGCAAAAAGGTGGCTTTTGGGTACAGTCCCGAATCACATGGAGGCAATGAGCGATAGGAGGGGTTTCGTCTCTCCCGGTATAGGGAGTTGATGTTGCGCAGTGTTCGATTGGCTATAACAGGAAGTCCTTGGCCAAGGCTGCTTTAGGGATTTACTGGTAAGTGTTACCAGTAGTTTCTCGACCCGTTATGAGCCTCATATCAACACGACTTATTGAGTTATTGGGGTCTGACGTTTACCACCCCTCGACAAGATATTCGACATATCAGACGAACAGACCGGACTGTACGGTAGTGTTACTCGTTGGATTCACAGGAGTGTGAGCGGGCTTGCTCGTTGATCTTCTGATCGCTCAATACCCGGATGGCCGTTACGTTTAGCAGACCGCTTACGGCTTGTGGGTGTTTGATATGATCATCACCTGCTGCCAGCGTATTGACGAGTCTTTAGAGTCCTACACAGGGGTTTCCTGGCTCAAGCGAAACGAAATAGGAGCGCATATGGGATATGTGCGGGACCGAGAATAATACCAGTATATGATACTATATTCTATTCTCACGATTTGTGACATTGATCGGTTGTATGCGATATAGCCGGGTTATCGGATCAAGTGTTGATTCGATAAGTTGTTACTATTGATATTAGTCGGTTATATGCGATATGACCGGATCGTTAAATCAAGTGTTGATTTAATGATTTAATGTATAATTATATATTTGATATATTACTTTACATTAACTAATATTGGTTCACTTAAGATTGTTTTTCTCACTTGAATGTGCACATTGTTTATATGTGATATATGCAAGTGTACATGTTTGTATCATGCTTGATGATACAAACAAGTTGTGTGTATGAGACTTGAACCAACTCAAGGTTAAAATTAGGGTTTACTATTTTCCTAGCATATAACAAAAGAGTGTGATTTTGGTCAATGTTATCAAGTTTCATGAAGCTTGATGAATATTGACAAAGTCAACTCTTTTGTCATTTGTTCAAGATATTAGTTAACCCAACCTTTAACTAAATGATTTGGTTAAATCTCTACATGAGTTAAGCATGAGGGCTTAACTCAATCATGGTGCCATGATTAAAAGGATAAGTGTTCATATTATTCTTTTAATGGAAATTCCTTTTTCTTCTTCTTCATCTTCATCAAGCTTGAAAAAGCTTGCTAGCTCTAATGGCATCATGGTAAAAAGAGTGAGAAATCCAATTCTAAAATGAACCCACTTCCTATTTCTTCATCCTTTACCACTTGCCATGTAGTATAGGGTGTTCTCTTCACAAAGTTTTCGACCGAGTGAAGGAATAGCTTGAGTTTGAGTCTTCCCGACGTAGATCATTTTCGGCCTCGAAGTCAATGACCTAGCCCGATCATTTCTCCGACGAAACCATCGCTAGAGTCCGGGACCCGGTGATCGCAGCGGAGGGACGTCAACACGGAGCTAAAGAAGCGGTGGACCGGATCTACAAAGGTTGTAATCCCTATCACTTATTAGCAAAGTTGTTTGCTTGCTCGCTTTTCGCCTTTACTTCTAGTTAACGATCTATATTAGGGTTTCTCAGCACCGGAATTTAATTTTGTTTGGCATGGTTGATGTCTTGTGGAACCTCTTGAGTGTGCCTAGTAACCCTACATTTTTGGTATACTTAACTTTTTATAAGCAATATTAATTTTGAGAGTTATGGCTGTTTGACTGTTGACCTTCCCAAAAAAATTAAAACAAAATGAAATAAAAAATATGTGGGGCATGGGATTCGAACTCTGGTGGCTTGGTTCAGCAATGCAAGGTATTACCAATGAGCTACAAGCTCTTTCTTGTAATTATTGTAGGGAAATAGATACTTAAAGTGTTATCAGCAACATTAATACTCCAAGAATACTTCAAATTTAAATCAAATTTAGGTATACAAAAATTGGAGTTGTTACAATCTACCCTCCTTAAAAATTTCGTCCTCGAATTTACAACTTTTATTTGAGAATTAGTTTACAAAAAGGTGCGGATATCTTGCACGCATTTCATCTTCCCTTTCCCACGTGGATTCTCCTGAAGTGTCTTTCCTCCACATCACTCGAACCAGGTTAACTTCCTTGTTCCGAAGTGTCTTCACTTTCCTGTCCAGGATTTCCACAGGTTGTTGCTCACAAGACAAATCGGGCTGTATAGTGAGCTCAGAATGATCAAGTACATGGCTGGGGTCACTCACATACCTTCTGAATTGGGATATGTGGAACACGTTATGCACTCCTTCTAATGAGGGTGGAAGCGCTAAACGGTACGCCACTTCACCGACTCGTTCGAGTATGTCGAACGGTCCAATGTATCTCGGACTTAGCTTACCCCGTCTTCCAAATCGGATCACTCCGCGGTTCGGAGATATCTTCAAGAATATATGGTCTCCTGGCTGGAACTCCAAGTGTCGTCTCTTTGCATCAGCCCAGTGTTTCTGTCTATCTTAGGCTATGCGCATTTTTTCCCTGATAGTACGAACCACATCAACGTTTGCTACTATCATCTCTGGTCCAAGAAGTTCCCTATCTCCGATGTCGTCCCAACTTAATGGCGATCGACACTTCCTTCCATATAATGCTGCAAAAGGTGCCATTCCTATACTTGCTTGGTAGCTGTTGTTGTATGCGAACTCCACAAGATGCAGGTGATCTTCCCACGATCCTTTGAAGTCGAGCATACATGCTCTGAGCATATCCTCCAAGATCTGAATAGTTCATTCCGACTGACCATCTGTTTATGGATGATAAGCCGTGCTGAAGTTCAGACTTGTTCCCAAGCTAGCTTGCAGACTCTGCCAAAATTGCGATCGGAACCTGGCGTCACGATCGGAGACAATGCAGACCGGTACTCCATGAAGTCTCACAATTTCCTCCATGTACTTTTTCGCTAGTGTCTTAGTTGATTGGCCAACTCGAAATGGAATGAAGTGAGCCGATTTTGTGAGTCGATCCACAATGACCCATATCGCATCGTTACCCTTTGTGCTGCGAGGAAGAGCAGTTACAAAGTCCATCGTGATGTGCTGCCACTTCCATTCTGGGATTGGTAACGGTTGAAATAATCCAGCAGTCCTATGATGTTCAGCCTTTACTTGCTGACATACCAAGCATTTTGCAACGCTTCTGGATACTTCACGCTTCATTCCATGCCACCAATAATTCTGACGTAAATCTTTGTACATTTTGGTACCTCCAGGATGTACCGAATAGGGAGAGCTGTGAGCTTCTTTCATTAACTCTTCCCGAACAGGACTTTTTGGTACACACAATCTGCTGCCGTATCTCAAAGATCCGTCTTCATGGATGATGAAATCTGTTCTGAGTCCATTCTCCACTTGTTCTCTGATCTTTTGCAACTTAGCATCGCTGGCTTAAGCTGCTTTAATCTGATTGACAATGGTTGATTGAACTTGTAGATTCATCAAACTTGAAGTATCACCTGGCATGACTAGTTCAATCTCCATCTGATGTAGGTCTTGCTGAAGCTTCCACTGAGCGGTGAGATTCAATGATAATGGTTGACGACTAAGAGCATCAGGAACTACGTTCACCTTTCCTGGGTGATATTGCAAGTTGATGTCGAAGTCCGCCATGAGTTCTAACCATCTTCTCTGCCGCATATTCAACTCTTTCTGAGTAAACACATACTTCAGACTTTTATGATCTGTGTAGATGTTCACTCGTTCACCAAGTAGGTAATGACGCCAAATCTTGAGAGCAAAGATGACGGCTGCCAATTCCAGATCACGCGTCGGATAATTGCGCTCATGAGTCTTCAGTTGTCTTGAAGCATAAGCCACAACCTTACCGTGCTGATATAGAACACATCCTAATCTCTTACCGGATGCATCACAATGCACTTCGAATCCTCCAGATTGATCCGGTATTACGAGAATAGGTGCAGATGTCAGTCTTGACTTGAGTTCTACAAAAGCTTGCTCGCATGCTTCTGACCACACAAATTCTTCATCTTTTCGTGTGAGCTTGGTCAGGGGTGTTGCTATCTTCGAAAAGCCTTCAATAAACCTTCTGTAATATCCAGCTAAACCCAAAAAACTTCGACTATCCTTCACAGACTTTGGTGTAGGCCATTCGCTAACTGCCGAAACTTTTGCTGGATCCACAGAAATTCCTTCTCCTGATACGATATGTCCAAGAAAACCAACTTGATTTAGCCAAAACTCGCACTTGCTGTACTTGGCATAAAGTTTATGTTGTCGAAGAGTTTCCAGGACAATTCGTACATGCTCCGCATGCTCTTTCCGATTGTTAGAATATACCAGGATGTCGTCGATGAAGATGACAACAAACCTGTCTAAATACTCCCGGAAAACTTGGTTCATTAGGTTCATGAATATTGCTGGTGCATTGGTCACTCCAAATAGCATCACTAGAAATTCGTAATGTCCATATCGAGTTCTGAAAGCTGTTTTGTGAATATCAGCTTCCTTGACCTTTACTTGATGATAACCTGAACGAAGATCCAATTTAGAGAAAACACAAGATCCACTTAACTGATCGAATAAATCATCGATGCGCGGGAGTGGATACTTGTTCTTTATAGTGACTTCGTTCAAGGCCCTATAATCGATGCACATTCTGTATGAACCTTCCTTCTTCTTTACCAGTAATACAGGTGCTCCCCAACTTGAAGTGCTGGGACGAATCCATCATTTCGCCAGTAATTCGTCCAACCGTGTTCGAACTTCTTTCAATCCTTCCGGACTTAGTCTATACGGTGCTTTGATCACCGGTTGTGCTCCTGGTACTAAGTCAATACTGAATTCAAGAGCTCGATCGGGAGGCAAACCTGATATATCGTCATGGAATACATCGTCGAACTCTCGAACTACCTCTGGTCTTGATTCTTCCTCTGCTTGAGCTGCTGCAACTACTGCTTCTCTTGGCTTCGCTTTGTAGGTACTTGGCTCTAGTGTACGGTCTCCACTCTTGAAATAGAAGACCGGATGGTCTGGAATCTCGAATACTACCCTCCTTTGACGACAGTCTATGGTAGCATAAAAAGTTCCAAGCCAATCCATTCCTAGAACCACATCGAAATTTGGTATGTCCAGTACCTTGAAGTCAGCATAAAACTCTCGACTACAGACGACGACTGGACACATGCTGTATCCCATAGTTGCCTTTAGAACACCATTTCCGGAACTGACGTTCCAGCTGGATACAAGCGGTGAGACTGGAATCGCATGGGTTCGGACAAACCGTTGCGACATAAAGCAGTGGGATGCTCCAGTATCAAACAGTTCAAGTGCAGGTAGTGAAGCTACTAGAATTGTACCTAAGGTATATGGGATAGGTTTTAGGTATAGGGAAAGTGTGTAGGTAAACAAAACTAAAAGATAAGTTTGAGAAGGAATTTACCAGTAATGACTTGGCCAGTGGCCTCAGCTTCTTCCACAGACATCATGAAAGCCTGGCGCTTTGGCACATTCCTCCTGGCCTGAGGAGCATTCCTCTGAACGTTCCTTTGAGCTTGATGGAACTGTCGAGGAGGTGGTGCAGCTTGTGGTCCCCTGGGTGGTGCAGGTAGTGCAAGTCTGGGAGCAGGTGCCTGAAGAGCTGGTCGCTGCTGATAAGTATTTGCTGGCCTGGGTGCAGCAACTGGGTTCTGTCTTTGGGGACAAGACCCAATACCGTGAGTAGCTGAACCGCAGACTAAGCAAAGGCGGTTGGCTCGACGACAGTCCTTCATCATATGTCCAGTTCTCTTGCAGTAGGTGCAAAAGGCTGGGCTAGGACGATGGGTTGGTACTCCGGGTCGCCTGGGCACGAAAGGTGGTCTGGACGAGGCTCCACCTGCCATCTGGTTGGCAGGGCATTTGACTCCTGTAGACTGAGGTCTGCCCCTCTCTTTTATTACTGCCTCATAACTGCGGGCAGCTTCTAGGGCTTCCTCATGAGTCAAAAACTTTCCTGTGGCTAAAGCAGCCTTAATCTCTGTGTCCAAACCTTGTTGAAAGCGACGGGCTCTGATTTCGTCCGTCGGTATCAGGTGTGCCGTGAATCTGTTTAAAGATTGTGTTAGCAGTGTAGTATGTGATAATTTAAAATTGAACTATTGCGACATATCTTACCGGCTCAACATGGTGAATTCAGCGTCGTATTCATCTACCGATTTGTCCCATATTGATCCTTGCTGTAGATGAATAAACTGCTGCTCCATAGCGAACCTGGCAGTCACAGGGAAATATTTCGCGTCGAACTTCTCGCGAAAGGTCTTCCATTCAATCGGTTGTACCAGACGGCTTTCTTCCGCCTTCCAACAATTGCGAGCATTATCCGTGAGCTGTAGTTTTGCTACACGGACCCAAGCGTTGTCTGGAACATGAGCTGCTACCAGATCGTCTTCGATGCTTTATGCCCATTCTTCCGCTTCAAGAGGGCTTCCTTTACCAGAGAACTGCTTTGGGTGCAAAGCTCTGAATTGCTTTACTCCCGGTGCATCGGTCACAGGACGATTCAGAAGTTGTTGCTGTCCCTCGAGAAGACTGCGGATCGCCTCGAATAGCATCGTTTGCTCAGTGGGTGGTGCAGGAACAGCTGGTGTGAGAGGTAGTGCTGAAGGGGTGTTGTTGACGTTGGTGCTGGTGTTGTTAGGGGAATCCATAACCCTGAAGAAAAATTTGGGTTAGGACAGATTCAAATACATGAAATGATAAGATTCAAGGAATAGAAATTTGCAAGATTCAAGAAATATGAATTGTAAAGAATGTTTTAGTTGCTGGTTCTTGTGTTATATTCATGGAGGAAATTGTGAGACTTCAAGGAGTACCGGTCTGCATTGTCTCCGATCGTGACACCAGGATCCGATCGTAATTTTGGCAGAGTCTGCAAGCTAGCTTGGGAACAAGTCTGAACTTCAGCACGGCTTATCATCCACAAACAGATGGTCAGTCGGAATGAACTATTCAGATCTTGGAGGATATGCTCAGAGCATATATGCTCGACTTCAAAGGATCGTGAGAAGATCACCTGCATCTTGTGGAGTTCGCATACAACAACAGCTACCAAGCAAGTATAGGAATGACACCTTTTGCAGCATTATATGGAAGGAAGTGTCGATCGCCATTAAGTTGGGACGACATCGGAGATAGGGAACTTCTTGGACCAGAGATGATAGTAGCAACCGTTGATGTGGTTCGTACTATCAGGGAAAAAATGCGCATAGCCCAAGATAGACAGAAACACTGGGCTGATGCAAAGAGACGACACTTAGAGTTCCAGCCAGGAGACCATATATTCTTGAAGATATCTCCGAACTGCGGAGTGATCCGATTTGGAAGACGGGGTAAGCTAAGTCCGAGATACATTGGACCGTTCGACATACTCGAACGAGTCGGTGAAGTGGCGTACCGTTTAGCGCTTCCACCCTCATTGGAAGGAGTGCATAACGTGTTCCACATATCCCAACTCAGAAGGTATGTGAGTGACCCCAGCCATGTACTTGATCATTCCGAGCTCACTATACAGCCCGATTTGTCTTGTGAGCAACAACCTGTGGAAATCCTGGACAGGAAAGTGAAGACACTTCGGAACAAGGAAGTTAACCTGGTTCGAGTGATGTGGAGGAAAGACACTCCAAGAGAATCCACGTGGAAAAGGGAAGATGAAATGCGTGCAAGATATCCGCACCTTTTTGTAAACTAATCCTCAAATAAAAGTTGTAAATTTCGAGGACGAAATTTTTATGGAGGGTAGATTGTAACAACTCCAATTTTTGTATACCTAAATTTGATTTAAATTTAAAGTATACTTGGAGTATTAATGTTGCTGACAACACTTTAAGTATCTATTTCCCTACAATAATTACAAGAAGGAGCTTGTAGCTCATTGGTAATACCTTGCACTGCTGAACCAGGTTAACTTCCTTGTTCCGAAGTGTCTTCATTTTCCTGTCCAGGATTTCCACAGGTTGTTGCTCACAAGACAAATCGGGCTGTATAGTGAGCTCGGAATGATCAAGTACATGGCAGGGGTCACTCACATACCTTCTCAGTGATGTGGAGATGGTTAGAACTCATGGCGGACTTCGACATCAACTTGCAATATCACCCAGAAAAGGTGAACGTAGTTTCTGATGCCCTTAGTCGCCAACCATTATCATTGAATCTCACCGCTCAGTGGAAGGTTCAGCAAGACCTACATCAGATGGAGATTGAACTAGTCATGCCAGGTGATGCTTCAAGTTTGATGAATTTACAAGTTCAATCAACCATTGTCAATCAGATTAAAGCAGCTCAAGCCAGCGATGCTAAGTTGCAAAAGATCAGAGAATAAGTGGAGAATGGACTCAGAACAGATTTCATCATCCATGAAGACGGATCTTTGAGATACGGCAGCAGATTGTGTGTACCAAAAGGTCCTGTTCGGGAAGAGTTAATGAAAGAAGCTCACAGCTCTCCCTATTCCGTACATCCTGGAGGTACCAAAATGTACAAAGATCTACGTCAGAATTATTGGTGGCATGGAATGAAGCGTGAAGTAGCCAGAAGCGTCGTAAAATGCTTGGTATGTCAGCAAGTAAAGGCTGAGTATCACAGGACTGCTGGATTACTTCAACCGTTACCAATCCCAGAATGGAAGTGGCAGCACATCACGATGGACTTTGTAACTGCTCTTCCTCACAGCACAAAGGGTAACGATGCGATATGGGTCATTATGGATCGACTCACAAAGTTGGCTCACTTCATTCCATTTCGAGTTGGCCAATCAACTGAGACACTAGCGAAGAAGTACATAGAGGAAATTGTGAGACTTTATGGAGTACCGGTCTGCATTGTCTCCGATCGTGACACCAGGTTCCGATCGCAATTTTGGCAGAGTCTGCAAGCTAGCTTGGGAACAAGTCTGAACTTCAGCACGGCTTATCATCCACAAACAGATGGTCAGTCGGAACGAACTATTCAGATCTTGGAAGATATGCTCAGAGCATGTATGCTCGACTTCAAAGGATCGTGGGAAGATCACCTGCATCTTGTGGAGTTCGCATACAACAACAGCTACCAAGCAAGTATAGGAATGGCACCTTTTGCAGTATTATATGGAAGGAAGTGTCGATCGCCATTAAGTTGGGACGACATCGGAGATAGGGAACTTTTTGGACCAGAGATGATAGTAGCAACCGTTGATGTGGTTCGTACTATCAGGGAAAAAATGCGCATAGCCCAAGATAGACAGAAACACTGGGCTGATGCAAAGAGACGACACTTAGAGTTCCAGCCAGGAGACCATATATTCTTGAAGATATCTCCGAACTGCGGAGTGATCCGATTTGGAAGACGGGGTAAGCTAAGTCCGAGATACATTGGACCGTTCGACATACTCGAACGAGTCGGTGAAGTGGCGTACCGTTTAGCGCTTCCACCCTCATTGGAAGGAGTGCATAACGTGTTCCACATATCCCAACTCAGAAGGTATGTGAGTGATCCCAGCCATGTACTTGATCATTCCGAGCTCACTATACAGCCCGATTTGTCTTGTGAGCAACAACCTGTGGAAATCCTGGACAGGAAAGTGAAGACACTTCGGAACAAGGAAGTTAACCTGGTTCGAGTGATGTGGAGGAAAGACACTCCAGGAGAATCCACGTGGGAAAGAGAAGATGAAATGCGTGCAAGATATCCGCACCTTTTTGTAAACTAATCCTCAAATAAAAGTTGTAAATTTCGAGGACGAAATTTTTGTAAGGAGGGTAGATTGTAACAACTCCAATTTTTGTATACCTAAATTTGATTTAAATTTGAAGTATACTTGGAGTATTAATGTTGCTGATAACACTTTAAGTATTTATTTCCCTGCAATAATTACAAGAAGGAGCTTGTAGCTCATTGGTAATACCTTGCACTGTTGCACTAAGCCACCAGAGTTCGAATCCCATGCCCCACATATTTTTTATATCATTTTGTTTTAATTTTTTTGGGAAGGTCAACAGTCAAACAGCCATAACTCTCAAAATTAATACTGCACATAAAAATTTAAGTATACCAAAAATCCCCCCATGAAAATCCCCACCCAACGGTGCCCCGATGTCACGCCACGCTTCCCAGTGTACGGCGAAGGGGACGCGACGAGGTCCGCTACGTATATACTCAGAAGTACATACGCTAAGCGTAGCTAAGCAATATAAAATAAATACACAAGAGACAAGAGTATAAAAAGAACAACAATTTTATTAATAACATTCTTTTGTACAATGCATGAAAATAAAATACAACTGAAATGAAAAGCGATGCCTAAACAGTGGCATAATAGGAAATGAAAAATACTGAAAAGAACAAGCTACAATATCTAGAGCTCAGGGTCTTCGTTAAACTGCTCCAAGTCTTCACCGGTGGGCTCGATCTCTGCTGATTCCAACGCACCTGACGACATTCAAAGAAGAAAGAAATAGAATGTCGTCAGCGAACAGGTCGCTCGGTAAGTCCCAAAGATAAGAGGGAGGTAGAGAAGACGGAATAAGAAGGTACATTTTTAAAGTGTAAGCTATTGTTGCAATGTTATGTTAACGCTGTTGTTTGTAGCTTGGTACAGAAGGATACCAGTGTATACGAGGGGGGTCTCTATATGCTAGAGACCAGGGCAAAAGGAAAGTACAAGGAACCGTTATTCCACGGTACAACAGCAATGGGATTCAGGTTAGGTGTCTTAATCTGATCACCTCGTGCCACCTTTAACACCTTCCGTACCAATCTACCCCTTAAACCCCGTAGTGTTTTAACAATATTATTGTATTGTATTGTGTAAGTTGGGTGACTGACCAAAACCATGATATCAGTAAACATGTTGTAACTGCATAATCAGGTAAATGGAGTAACAGGATAATGGATGTATATCCATGGTTTGATTCAGTCAAATTGAATAGATTGTTAACTGGAATCAGGGATTCATGTATTCATATTGAGTTGGAATATTAAAGAATATATAGATTTGACTCGAATCATATTCAAGTCAGAAATAGTCAGACTCTAACCCGAGTCAGACTAAAAGAAAAGTAATTTGAAATTCTATAATCGTTAGGGTCCTTATTGTAAATTATAAAACTTGAGGGGGTTTTATGTAAAAAGTACTATTGTATAGTTTTCAAGATACACCTCAAGTATTTATTATTCGTCTTTATGGTTATAATGAGTGTGAATTTTATTTGTGTTATTCTAGTGAATATATCCTAATAAAAGTATTAATTGTATTATTTGAAATTCATGGTATTTTAACGTAACTTTTAATCTTGTAATTTTTAGAAAAAGTGGAAACTTTATCTTATAATAAAATGAGTGTTTAAATGATAAATATACATTTGTTAATACAAGAATAATTTTATATAAATATTTTATTTTTCCAAAAATTTTATTTTTCTTAAATGTCGTATTTCAAACCTTTCGAGACCGAATGCTCCTTGCGGAGGTCTGAATCTCGCACTACTAGCCCGCGAGTGCACGATAAACCGTACTATCCCTAACGGGTTCCCCAAAGGTGGGTTGTAGTGGCGCTTTGCAAAGATTTAATAAATACTATTCATTTAGAAAAATGGTTTTACAAATATAAGGTATTTATTTGAAAAGTGAAATTTCCGTATTTTAGTTTCGACGGTTTCTTAAGCCAACTAGCCTATTTCTAAGGGTCTAAACGACAAGTCATTAGAAGCCTCAAATCGCCTCTTCACCGCCAATTGTGGCCAGGTAAGTACAAGTGAGGAGGGAAGGATCCGCTCACGAATCGTGAGACGGGCCTTTTAAAGTTACCCAAGCTCACTTGCCCAGCCTAAACACCACAAAGTCAGTTTAGATAAACGATCGATGTCCATGACATATCGTATTTTCCTATTAAAAGATATTGTTTTAAAATTATAAACAACTTAGAACTTTTAGAAAAGGTTTATAAAGAAATGGGTATTTTAGTGAAAAGTCTTGTATCTTCGTATTCTAAGTTTTAACGATATCAATTAAGGTTATATTTGTGTGTGTGTAGAGGTAGGTCATTACCTCGTGACTTATTTTAAAGTTTAGTGAAGTTTAGAGGTTAAATATGATATATTAAACATGAAGGTATTTAAGTGTAAGAATACGGTATTTGTAAACGTTATCATTTCATGTGTGAAAACTCATTCAAATTGATTTCTACAAGTTTAGTGATCAAGATGAACATATTTAGGAATGAGGGAATTGATTAGAAGAAGAAAAATAAACTTCATGGTATTATTGTGAAAAGAATACGATATTACAAGAAAGCTATCATTTCATGTGAGAAACTTTGTCTAAATTGATTTTTATGTGATTAATAGTCATCATGAATATGTTTAGGTGTTATGGATTAGGTGACAAGTGTGATTTTGTAGAAAAACCGAATCAGAAATCGGTTTGTTCCGATTTCCGTCGGATTTCATAAAGTCGTATTTTCTTTCAAAGAAAAGGAAGATAGAAAGAGTGGGACTTACAAGTTTGGACAAGTTAGGGAGGCTAAGAAAGTAGTGGGTTGTCGGTGCGTCGAAACGTCGTGAAAGATCCTAGTACGGTCGCCGGAATTCGTCGTCGGTTTTTGGCAGCGCTTCGCCTTTAGCTCTTTTTCTAACGTACCGAGTTCTCTTGAGAATTTTAGAGAGTGGACTTAGAATTGTAGGGTGAAATGGTAGAGGGTAGGGGTGTTTATATAGGGCTAGGCTAGTGTTAGGGTTTTGATTAAAAAATATAAAAATAATTAAGAAAAACATTAAAAATCATTAAATTTTGGAATAAAAGAGCTTTAATGGGAAATTGATAACTGTTCTGGAAAATTAGTGCATACAGGGGGGTTGACCAAGTCAACACGGAAAAAATACGTGTTGACGACTCGGCCGTCCGGCCTAGTCCGGCCGGCGCGCCTGCCGACTCGGCCGAGTCGGGCCGAGTCGGGGCACCGTTGGGTGGGGATTTTCATGGGGGGATTTTTGGTATACTTAACTTTTTATGTGCAGTATTAATTTTGAGAGTTATGGTTGTTTGACTGTTGTCCTTCCCAAAAAAATTAAAACAAAATGATATAAAAAATATGTGGGGCATGGGATTCGAACTCTGGTGGCTTGGTTCAGCAGTGCAAAGTATTACCAATGAGCTACAAGCTCCTTCTTGTAATTATTGTAGGGAAATAGATACTTAAAGTGTTATCAGCAAAATTAATACTCCAAGTATACTTCAAATTTAAATCAAATTTAGGTATACAAAAATTGGAGTTGTTACAATCTACCCTCCTTACAAAAATTTCGTCCTCGAAATTTACAACTTTTATTTGAGGACTAGTTTACAAAAAGGTGCGGATATCTTGCACGCATTTCATCTTCCCTTTCCCACGTGGATTCTCCTGGAGTGTCTTTCCTCCACATCACTCGAACCAGGTTAACTTCCTTGTTCCGAAGTGTCTTCACTTTCCTGTCCAGGATTTCCACAGGTTGTTGCTCACAAGACAAATCGGGCTGTATAGTGAGCTCGGAATGATCAAGTACATGGCTGGGGTCACTCACATACTTTCTGGGTTGGGATTTGTGGAACACGTTATGCACTCCTTCCAATGAGGGTGGAAGCGCTAAACGGTACGCCACTTCACCGACTCGTTCGAGTATGTCGAACGGTCCAATGTATCTTGGACTTAGCTTACCCCGTCTTCCAAATCGGATCACTCCGCGGTTCGGAGATATCTTCAAGAATACATGGTCTCCTGGCTGGAACTCCAAGTGTCGTCTCTTTGCATCAGCCCAGTGTTTCTGTCTATCTTGGGCTATGCGCATTCTTTCCCTGATAGTACGAACCACATTAACGGTCGCTACTTTCATCTCTGGTCCAAGAAGTTCCTTATCTCCGATGTCGTCCCAACTTAATGGCGATCGACACTTCCTTCCATACAATGCTGCAAAAGGTGTCATTCTTATGCTTGCTTGGTAGCTGTTGTTGTACGCAAACTCCACAAGATGCAGGTGATCTTCCCACGATCCTTTGAAGTCGAGCATACATTCTCTGAGCATATCTTTCAAGATCTGAATAGTTCGTTCCGACTGACCATCTGTTTGTGGATGATAAGCCGTGCTGAAGTTCAGACTTGTTCCCAAGCTAGCTTGCAGACTCTGCCAAAATTGCGATCGGAACCTGGTGTCACGATCGGAGACAATGCAGACCGGTACTCCATGAAGTCTCACAATTTCCTCCATGTACTTCTTCGCTAGTGTCTCAGTTGATTGGCCAACTTGAAATGGAATGAAGTGAGCCAACTTTGTGAGTCGATCCATAATGACCCATATCGCATCGTTACCCTTTGTGCTGCGAGGAAGAGCAGTTACAAAGTCCATCGTGATGTGCTGCCACTTCCATCCTGGGATTGGTAACGGTTGAAGTAATCCAGCAGTCCTGTGATGTTCAGCCTTATTTGCTGACATACCAAGCATTTTACGACGCTTCTGGCTACTTCACGCTTCATTCCATGCCACCAATAATTCTGACGTAGATCTTTGTACATTTTGGTACCTCCAGGATGTACTGAATAGGGAGAGCTGTGAGCTTCTTTCATTAACTCTTCCCGAACAGAACCTTTTGGTACACACAATCTGCTGCCGTATCTCAAAGATCCGTCTTCATGGATGATGAAATCTGTTCTGAGTCCATTCTCCAATTGTTCTTTGATCTTTTGCAACTTAGAATCGCTGGCTTGAGCTGCTTTAATCTGATTAACAATGGTTGATTGAACTTGTAGATTCATCAAACTTGAAGCATCACCTGGCATGACTAGTTCAATCTCCATCTGATGTAGGTCTTGCTGAAACTTCCACTGTGCGGTGAGATTCAATGATAATGGTTGGCGACTAAGAGCATCAGGAACTACGTTCACCTTTCCTGGGTGATATTGTAAGTTGATGTCGAAGTCCGCCATGAGTTCTAACCATCTTCTCTGCCGCATATTCAACTCCTTCTGAGTAAACTCATACTTCAGA
The DNA here is from genome assembly GCA_030015575.1 of Agapanthus africanus. Lineage (NCBI taxonomy): Eukaryota > Viridiplantae > Streptophyta > Magnoliopsida > Asparagales > Amaryllidaceae > Agapanthus > Agapanthus africanus. The sequence goes on along the minus strand of CM057349.1, from coordinate 3,501,517 downwards.
CTTTTATGATCTGTGTAGATGTTCACTCGTTCACCAAGTAGGTAATGACGCCAAATCTTGAGAGCAAAGATGACGGCTGCCAATTCCAGATCAGGCGTCGGATAATTGCGCTCTTGAGTCTTCAGTTGTCTTGAAGCATAAGCCACAAGCTTTCCGTGCTGATGTAGAACACATCCTAATCCCTTACCGGATGCATCACAATGCACTTCGAATCCTCCAGATTGATCCGGTATTACGAGAATAGGTGCAGATGTCAGTCTTGACTTGAGTTCTACGAAAGCTTGCTCGCATGCTTCTGACCACAAAAATTCTTCATCTTTTCGTGTGAGCTTGATCAGGGGTGTTGCTATCTTCGAAAAGCCTTCAATAAACCTTCTGTAATATCCAGCTAAACCCAAGAAACTTCGAATATCCTTCACTGACTTTGGGTCACCAACAAAACCTGTCATAGGCTAGTTGACAGGGATTCATACAGCTCTGACCTGCATGGGACACCAACAAAACCTGTCACGCCCCGCTTCCCAGTGTACGGCGAAGGGGACGCGACGAGGTCCGCTACGTATGTACTCAGAAGTACATACGCTAAGCGTAGCTAAGCAATATAAAATAAATACACAAGAGACAAGAGTATAAAAATAACAACAACTTTATTAATAACATTCTTTTGTACAATGCATGAAAATAAAATACAACTGAAATGAAAAGCGATGCCTAAACAGTGGCATAACAGGAAATGAAAAATACTGAAAAGAACAAGGTACAATATCTAGAGCTCAGGGTTTTCGTTAAACTGCTCCAAGTCTTCACCTGTGGGCTCGATCTCTGCTGAGTCCAACGCGCCTGACGACATTCAAAGAAGGAAGAAATAGAATGTCGTCAGCGAACTGGTCGCTCGGTAAGTCCCAAAGATAAGAGAGAGGTAGAGAAGACAGAATAAGAAGGTACATTTTTAAAGTGTAAGCTATTGTTGCAATGTTATGTTAACGCTGTTGTTTGTAGCTTGGTACAGAAATATGCCAGTGTATACGAGGGGGGTCTCTATATGCTAGAGACCAGGGCAAAAGGAAAGTACAAGGAACTGTTATGCCACGGTACAACAGCAATGGGATTCAGGTTAGGTGTCTTAATCTGACCACCTCGTGCCACCTTTAACACCTTCCGTACCAATCTACCCCTTAAACCCCGTAGTGTTTTAACAGTATTATTGTATTGTATTGTGTAAGTTGGGTGACTGACCAAATCCATGATATCAGTAAATATGTTGTAACTGCATAATCAGGTAAATGGAGTAACAGGATAATGGATGTATATCCATGGTTTGATTCAGTCAAATTGAATAGATTGTTAACTGGAATCAGGGATTCATGTATTCATATCGGGTTGGAATATAAAAGAATATAGATTGACTTGAATCATATTCAAGTCAGAAATAGTCAGACTCTAACCCGAGTCAGACTAAAAGAAAGGTAATTTGAAATTCTATAATCGTTAGGGTCCTTATGGTAAATTATAAAACTTGAGGGGGTTTTATGTAAAAAGTACTATTGTATAGTTTTCAAGATACACCTCAAGTATTTATTATTTGTCTTTATGGTTATAATGAGTGTGAATTTTATTTGTGTTATTCTAGTGAATATATCCTAATAAAAGTATTAATTGTATTATTTGAAATTCATGGTATTTTAACGTAACTTTTAATCTTGTAATTTTTTAGAAAAAGTGGAAACTTTATCTTATAATAAAATGAGTGTTTAAATGATAAATATACATTTGTTAATACAAGAATAATTTTATATAAATATTTTATTTTTCCAAAAATTTCATTTTTCTTAAATGTCGTATTTCAAACCTTTCGAGACCGAATGCTCCTTGCGGAGGTCTAAATCTCGCACTACTAGCCCGCGAGTGCACGATAAACCGTACTATCCCTAACGGATTCCCCAAAGGTGGGTTGTAGTGGCGCTTTGCAAAGATTTAATAAATACTATTCATTTAGAAAAACGGTTTTATAAATATAAGGTATTTATTTGAAAAGTGTAATTTCCGTATTTTAGTTTCTAGGGTTTCCTAAGCCAACTAGCCTATTTCTTAGGGTCTAAACGACAAGTCATTAGAAGCCTCAAATCGCCTCTTCACCGCCAATTGTGGTCAGGTAAGTACAAGTGAGGAGGGAGGGATCCGCTCACGAATCGTGAGACGGGCCTTTTAAAGTTACCCAAGCTCACTTGCCTAGCCTAGACACCACAAAGTCAGTTTAGATAAACGATCGATGTCCATGACATATCGTATTTTCCTATTAAAAGATATTGTTTTAAAATTGTAAACAACTTAGAACTTTTAGAAAAGGTTTATGAAGAAAAGGGTATTTTAGTGAAAAGTCTTGTATTTTCGTATTCTAAGTTTTAACGATATCAATTAAGGTTATATTTGTGTGTGTGTAGAGGTAGGTCATTACCTCGTGACTTATTTTAAAGTTTAGTGAAGTTTAGAGGTTAAATATGATATATTAAACATGAAGGTATTTAAGTGTAAGAATACAGTATTTGTAAACGTTATCATTTCATGTGTGAAAACTCATTCAAATTGATTTCTACAAGTTTAGTGATCAAGATGAACATATTTAGGAATGAGGGAATTGATTAGAAGAAGAAAAATAAACTTCATGGTATTATTGTGAAAAGAATACGATATTACAAGAAAGTTATCATTTCATGTGAGAAACTTTGTCTAAATTGATTTTTTATGTGATTAATAGTCATCATGAATATGTTTAGGTGTTATGGATTAGGTGACAAGTGGGATTTTGTAGAAAAACCGAATCGGAAATCGGTTTGTTCCGATTTCCGTCGGGTTTCATAAAGTCGTATTTTCTTTCAAAGAAAAGGAAGATAGAAGGAGTGGGACTTACAAGTTTGGACAAGTTAGGGAGGCTAAGAAAGTAGTGGGTTGTCGGTGCGTCGAAACGTCGTGAAAGATCCTGGTACGGTCGTCGGAATTCGTCGTCGGTTTTCGGCAGCGCTTCGCCTTTAGCTCTTTTTCTAACGTACCGAGTTCTCTTGAGAATTTTAGAGAGTGGACTTAGAATTGTAGGGTGAAATGGTAGAGGGTAGGGGTGTTTATATAGGGCTAGGTTAGGGTTAGGGTTTTGATTAAAAAAATATAAAAATAATTAAGAAAAACATTAAAAATCATTAAATTTTGGAATAAAAGAGGTTTAATGGGAAATTAATAACTGTTCTGGAAAATTAGTGCATACAGGGGGGTTGACCAAGTCAACACGGAAAAAATCCGTGTTGACGACTCGGCCGTCCGGCCGACTCGGCCGAGTCGGGGCACCGTTGGGTGGGGATTTTCATGGGGGGATTTTTGGTATACTTAACTTTTTATGTGCAGTATTAATTTTGAGAGTTATGGCTGTTTAACTGTTGACCTTCCCAAAAAAATTGAAACAAAATGAATTAAAAAATATGTGGGGCATGGGATTCGAACTCTGGTGGCTTGGTTCAGCAATGCAAGGTATTACCAATGAGCTACAAGCTCTTTCTTGTAATTATTGTAGAGAAATAGATACTTAAAGTGTTATCAGCAACATTAATACTCCAAGTATACTTCAAATTTAAATCAAATTTAGGTATACAAAAATTGGAGTTGTTACACAGTGTGGAGTTGGTTCTGTTCTCGTGGCTTTGGGTTCATGCTTCTGTGGCGGCATTACTCTTTAGCTGTCAGACAGAGCGAACTTGCCAAGCTGATACTGATCTTCAACCCAATTGTTAAAGGTGAAGCAGTCCTCGAGAGGGTGCCCTATCACTCGGTGATAAGGGCAATAGTCCGGGTGAGAGACTTCGCCTGCTTGTTCGGGGTGTTTAGACTCTGGCAGTGTAAGTATCTGATGTTTTAGAGCGAGGTCAAGTATTTTCTTTGTCTTGTCCCGAGGAAAAGAGTACGCTCGACCCATTTTTCTTATGAGGGATACTTCGGAACCGTTCGTTTCCCGCTCGCGTGGCTTCTTAGTCGCGCTTTGTTGCTGTTGAGCGTCTTTTTCGCGTTTCGACTTGTTTCTGCCTCTGCGTCGAGCCTTCTTTATAACAGGTTGACACGGAGGGGTATTTTCATCTTTCACAGCCTGTTGGAGGAGGCGTTATGTTTTGGCTTTCTCGTAGATTGCCATTTCGCGGTTGTGATCGTCTCGGACTTTTTGACCAGCTTCCCTTATAGTCCTGTCCATTTGTTCTTCAAACGACGGGTTGGGCATTTTTGCATCAGGAACTTTTACTGGTTCAGGATTAGCATCTTCCCATTGAGCATCCGCTTCTTCATCAAAGTCATGCACGACGTAACAGTCGCGGAGTAGCTCTCGTTTCTTGGACCGAATGTATCCGAGCCCGATTGTTTCCATCCTCCCACCAGGCAGCTTTTACTGAGTTCCGGGGACGTTCCAGACCCTGTCATAGAATTTAGCCTTTCGAGCGGTCTGTTTGTAGGGTATCCCTTGGTACTTCAACAGCCTCTTCAAGCCTTCTGTATAATATCTGGGTAGACGGATGGGTTGAAGCCTGTCCAGCGTAGGATCTATACCGTGCCAAGTTTCTTTCTCCACTTTGGTTTCTTCAGAGCGGTAGAATAGAATTGCCTTTTCACCTCTTCGCCTGGGAGGGACATAGAACATCCGCAGCTCCTCTACACTGTAGATATCAAGTGCATCCAGTTTTTTATGGTGTTTAGGTGGAACATGGCGACTTGCAGACTTTGCTCTTCGTCAGCAGACGTTTGTATTGAAGGTCGAGCAGAGAATACAGCATGGATCTCATCTTCCGAGTCACTGCCAAAGATCAACATGGGAGCAGACTGTCCCGGCCTGTTGTGTTGGGATGGACCCGAATAAACTATCTCCTCCTCCTCCTCGGTATCACTGCCGAAGACAGAGATGGTGGCATTAGCTTTGTTCTCCGGTTTGTGACACCTCTCCGTATCTTCGAAATCCGGTAAGAAGTATTTGGCGTCTTTATATTTGCGGACCTCGTTCACAGAGAACGAGTTCAGTTCTTCCGTCACGGTATATTCGAGACCATCCTTAAAATACTTCATACACTGATGTTGCGTAGAAGAGATGATGTTGTACTCGTGTAACCATGGTCGGCCGAGCAGAGCATTGTAGCATGTCTTGGCGTCATGACGTGGAACTTAATGTCCGTGACGAGTAGCCCGAAGCGTAGCGTCAGTATCACAGACCCAAGAGTTCTTGATGACTGGGAGTCGAACCTAGAGATGGTGATCTTGTCCCGAGCAAGGTGCTGGACGCTCATGCAGATTTCTTTTAACACCCGCACGTTGAAGAGATTAACGGAGGATCTATTGTCGATCAGGATTTTGCCTATCTTTATATCGTGGCAGTATCCTGAGACATAGAGGGGGAAATTGTGTTCGCACGTCCCAAGGAGAAGGTCTTCATCACCAAAAGTGTCATCGGCTGTGTGCACTTCCTCCAATTCATCCTTCATCTTTTCTTCAGCCAGGAAAGCTTAGAACTGCTTCGGATCCTGTAGGGCCTTGATTAATGAATCTCTTGTCTCTTTTGATAGTAAAAGGGCGTCAAGAATGCTGAGCTGCAAGGGTAGCTTCCTCAGATGCGCTAAGACGTTGTAATCCACCTTATTTCTCTTCGGCGGGTCCTTGGCACTTAGCTCCTCCACAACTTGGTCATCCAGGGCGATCTCCTCAGGGACCTTCTCTTTCCCTTTATCTTTTTTATTTGAAGGTCCGAGATTCTTTTCGGGAAGTGTGTGATTACGCAGTCGGATATTTTCACAGACCTTCTGCTCTTCTTCTTTTCCCGAAGTGGACTCTTTAAAGAGAGGGCTAAGAGCCAGCTCCTCGTCGGAATCGCTCCCGAATGTAAGCACTTGTGATCCCCCGGCTTTAACCATGCGACAATCGCCGGTAGTTCTGTTAAGCCCTTCGGTCGTATTTTTCCGCTCCCGACGAGTTTTGCGCTTCTCCCGCCTAAAATGTTGTCGATGAGCAACATATCCTTACCACCATCTATCGAAAGCTTTGCACTCTTCAGTAGGGTGCGAAACCTTCTGATGATACAAGCAGTAGGAGGGGTGCATTTCCGCTTCACCAGTAATGCTTCTTTCAGAGGAAGGTAGCTTCATGCCCATTGATATGGCCTTAGCGAACCTTTTCCTCGTCTTGAATTTGCTTTTACCCGCAGAGGATGTATTTCGCTCTAGCGGAAGTGTCTCAGCTCTTTCGTCAAGTCGCTGGCGCTTGGCCCTTTCGAATATAGCCGTCTCGCGCTCCCAATCAGCTTTACTTTTCAACAGAGCTTCGTTGAGGAATGCGTCAATTACTTCATCTGATGGCCCCAAAATTTTTGGTTCGGGATCTGCCCCCAGCTTTTCAGTGCAAGGAGTCTCCTTATCGTCCGTCAGCGAATGGGAGATCATATGGCAGCTCGCCACGTATTCCTCAGACTCATCCGACGAACTTCCCTCCTCATCTTCCTCTTGAAAGACATGTTTGAGGAATTCTTGGAGTGTGATGGGAGTCCGTGCTTTCTGGTTGTATTCTTCCAGCGCGTCAATTTGTTTTTGCAAGCCCGTGCGCTTGTCGCTAGGCTTCATGGGTTTCTTGGATTTCTTCTTCTTCTTCTTCGAAGATTTTGATGGCTGGTTGTGAGTGCTTGGGCCACCGCCATCGGTCTTTGGAGTTGGACGCGGTTTCAACATCCCCTCAATGATCTGAGGTCCCAACGGGTTCTTCCACTTGATCGCTGGGCATATTTGAAGATCGTTCAGCATCCTCCTTGTCTTGGCTGACAGCACAACCTCCCATGGGGCTTCTTCGACGAGAGAGCATGTTGCCCCCGGCATATTCAACCTTTTAGAGGCGTGAGGTTGCGGCGGATTCACCTTCCATCTGTCGGATAACGCGAACTTGCCCTGTTGATACTGGTCTTCGAGCCAATTTTTGAAGACGTAACAATCTTCGATCGGATGACCCAGTACCCGATGATAGGGACAGTAGTTGGGCTCATTGACATCATTTGGTTGCGACGGACGTTTTGGCTCCGGCAGATTTATGAGTCGGTTGCGCAACGCCAACTCGAATAATCTTCTCGTTTTATCTCGGGGAAACGAGTAAGGACGTCCTAGTCTCTCCTCAAGGGGTACGTGCGGACACATATTATTTTTACGAACAACCGGCTTCGAGTTGCTCGGTTCTTGTTGAGCATTAGCGACAACGATCGCTTTTCCCTTCCCCTTGTCATTTCGAGAGTCCGGCTTTGGAAGAGGGGTTCTATGGCCTATCTGATCCATTTGCGCTAGCTTGTCGATCAGGGCCTGGCAAATAGTCGGCTTGAAGAACATCATAAATTGCGAGATGGTTGCTTGCGGATCAAGGGTTCCCATAAACATACCCACTGCAGGAGCTTCTTCAATGTGCTGCTCGCATTTTGACCATAAATTCCGCCACCGTATAGCATATTGGACCCATGTCTCACCTGGCTTCACCCTGGCATTAATCAATGCCGTTATCGGGGTGCGTTCACTGGCGCTTGCAAAACGCTGGGTAAACAGCAGCTCCATCTCCACAAAGGTCTTGATAGAGTCGTTTGGGAGTTCAGAATACCACTCGAACGCTGTATCTGATAAGCTTCCAACGAACTGGCAAAGCAATAATTTATCATCGCCGCCAGTGTTGCCCCAGAGTGCCCTGAACTGGGCAACATGCTGTTGAGGTTTGCCCGTCCCCTTATAGACATGGAACTTTGGAATTGTGTAGCCCGGCGGGTACTTGATCTGGTCGTACCAGCTCGGATATGGTCGTCCTGTTTTTACGACCTGGCCGGCTGCTTCAGTCGCATGATGAACCCGTATTTGTTGGGCTATGTACTCGTCCAAGTCAGCTTTGGAGATTGTCTCTTCCTTAGCTGTTGACAGAGCTGGCGGAGGATTTGACGTCTCTTCCCTATCGTCTTCAAGGACGATCGGGGGATCTTCGGCCGGAGGATCTTGTTGGATCATCATCCCCATCATGTCTTGGAACAGGAGGGCCATACGCTTCATGTTGGCTGCCTGTTCAGCAGCCTCTTTATCCTTCTTCTCCAATATCCGACGAAGGAATTCAGCGTCAGTTTCTTGCTCTTGGCGTTCATCCGAGAACGCTTCAGGGCTTTCTTTTGGCCCAGTGAGTGCGGCCATCGCGTTCATCATTTCCTGGAGCTTTTGCTGTTGCTCCTGCACTTTGGTCACCGATCGCGTGAGCGGTCTATGACCTGTAGATATGCGGCTGTCCTCTTTACCAGACGCCATGTAGACGGTATGACCTACGATGCCCCCTGACTTAGGGCGTTTGGGTTCACCACCTTTGATATTCGCCGTCGGCGTGAGGACTTTCTCCGGCCTTCTTCTCTTATGGGCCGTTGAAGTTGAGGGGGCCGTTGCTTTGGGCACCCAAGTGGTCGTCGCCTTTCGTTGCTTGACCGGGGGATTTTCTTCTTTCCGACCTTTCGACTTCTTGTGTTGGCGAGAGAAATTAGGATCAATCACAGATTCTCGGACTCGTCGCCATGTCTTGTAGATCCTGGAGGACAGCGATTGAGGAGACTGCTCCGGCTTTTCTGCTTCCACGGCGGTCTCTACCGTTGGAGGAGATCTTTTGAGCACCGCAATTGGCGAATTCTTGCGTACCCTATTTAGCAGCTCAAAGCTGTTCCCAGTTAGAACAGCAACATTAACTTCCACCATCAGAGCTGGCGGAGTTATCCCAGAGGGGGAGTTGCCCCCGGTCTTCCTTATCCGGCGCCAGTGGCGTTGTCGGGCGTGACGAGTTGTCGGTATTGGTTCAGAGACAGCTTCTTCTTGCCCCCTGTTCAGGCGAGGGACTGTTTCCGGTGTCAGCCTATTAAAGACTGACGTCCGTTGAGGAGTTGTGTCCAAGCGGTCAAAAGCAGATTTCTGAGCTGGAGTGGGAATAGTCAGCCGTGCAAAAACTGACTCTTTGACAGGAGAAGCCGCCTTGGCGACTTCAGGAGCAGCCGTCTTCTTTAGGATGACCGCCTCAGGTGTTATGGGCTTCTTGATAGGCCCTTTGGTGCTCGAGCTCAGCCTGGTGATGACTGAAGAATTGGATGACCCGTTGAGAGGGGCCATGGGAGTAGCAAGTCGATCGAAGACCGACTTTCTTGAAGCTTTCGGTGCGGGCACAGGGATGGTGAAGCTTGCTGGCGGGATCATGGTCCCGAAGAACAGGCCGGTGGTGGCTTGAGTCACTTTCTCCACGGGCATAGTAAGGATGGAGGCCGCTTGAGGCCCATATGCTACGCCTCCAGGTGAGGCGGAGCGTCGGTTGCATTGGCACTTTGAGTAGTTCAAGCAATTTGAGGCCATTGATGCTTGATTTCTACGCTAGGCAAAAGACCAAATCTTAGTAACTTGAAATCCAAAGGCAACCATTAACAAACCGCGACTCGTTCGCGAAGACGACACACGAAGTGTGGAGTGGAAAGAGGAAAAGGTCCCACCGAGCGTGCCAGAATCTGTTCCCCTCCGAATGACGCGGCGGGGACGCGGTGAACATCTTGCCTGAAATTCGGGGCAGATGCTATTTGGTTTTATCCGTCCACCTCTCCGAATATGCCAAGTTGATTTATGGCACCGTATATCGGAGGTTTGGGCGGATGCGGCCGATGTAGCAGACTTCGTCAGATTCCCCCTCGCTTAAGGGGTTTTTGATTGTGGGGACGCTCTTCCCTGCAGGCGCAAGCCCCTACAGTTAATTACGCTACCGCATCGCGGTAGCAACTTTCTCCTGCTCCAGAAGTTCACTTTGTGTCGTGTGTGTTTGTTTTGTTTGTGGTTGCCCGTGGATTGTATACGGAGATTAAGTGATGCCGTCGCCCGTAGGACGTGGATTAGTCCAAATCCATATTTACTTAGATTTGGGTTTGGTGTTCTAGTTTAAGGATACGTTAGCCCTATTGAGGCTAAGATCGACTTAAACTTTTGTTAAGGATACGTTAGCCTAATCTCCAGACTAAGATCAACTTAACGGGATCGTTTAGATCTAACAAAAGAGCAATTGACTCTATTGTTTAGTTTAATGACGTAGCGGTCAATTTCCAGTTTAGGGACATGGTGGTCCATGTTCCAGTTTAGAGATATGGTGGTCCATCATTAGTTTAAGGACGTTTCGGTCCACGAGTTTAAGGACCCCGCAGTCCGTGTTGATGTATGGTTGTCGGGACCCGTCACCTCTCTGACGTCGTTGAAGGATTACAACGATAGGAGTCAGAGGAGTTCGGAGATGTACCCTCGAACCGGATGTAAATTGATTTAGGAGAGCAGTCTTGCTCAGTCAATTTAATTTGAGGACTTACGGTCGTGATTGGGCTAAGTCCAGTTGAGAATATGTTCAACGCTTTTATTTGTTTTTGGCCTAATAGGCCTGTGCTAGGGCTTTGCCCCTTTTTAAATAATGCATTGCATTTTTTATTTTGTTTGGGCTCTACCCTTTTATAAATGAGGCAGAACATCAATTATGTCTGGGCTCTGCATTTTATTTTGTTTGAGCTCTGCCCTTTTATAAATGATGCAGAGCATCAATTTTATTTGGGCTCTGCCCTTTTATTGCATTGCAATTTATTTTGGCCTACTAGGCCTTTTTGATTTGGGCTTGGCCCTTTAGTAAACAATGCTTTGCATTTGTCAGGCGCTTTGCGCCAATCACTGAGCGCAAGCGCTTGTGGTGATGACACGTGTCACGCAAGCGCAGTGCGATGCGCTTGCACTGCTGACACGTGGCGCGCTCTGGTGAGTTGCGCCAATTTCAGAGAGCAAAGCTCTATCTTAAAAGCGCATAGCGCAAGTGGTTCAGGTGCTGACATGTGGCGCTCTCTGGTGGCTTGCGCCAACCCAAGAGCGCAACAGTGCAAATTTTATAAGTGCAGGGCACTGTTTAATTTCTTGATCCAATTTAGATCAGAGAAAACAAGTTTTTCTTGTTTTTTCTTATTTTCAGGGAACCAGTGGTTCATAAAAAGTGCAAGGCACTTATTATTATTTGAAGATCATTGATTTTGTTCTTAGATCAATGATCTTATTAGAAGAAATTCTTCTATTTTATGAAGGTTTTTACCTTTTTCTTGAACTTTCTTCAGAGTTCTCTCTGTTTTGAGATTCTTAATCTCTCACAATATTGATGATTCTTCATGTTTATGATCTAGGGGTCTTTATATAGTGCCCATAAATTTGTTAAGTTTGTTAAAGAGATCCTTCTCTGAGTGATTTGGGGAATTTTCCCCACCGTTGGATTTTTGATCTATGGGCTTCTGTTTTACAGAAAACAATCTTCTTGTTTTAATAAGAACAGAAAGATCTTACTGAATTTTAATTCTGTTTGGCGCAGATGCACTAGCGCTTGACACGTGTCGCGCGACTGCGCTAGCGCAACTGCGCTGCCACGTGTCGCGCAGCGCAGAGCGCAGATCATCTGAAGCGTTGCTTCATTTATTTTAATTTTAATTTTCATTTCAATTTCCAAAACAGAGCTTTGCTCTGATTGCGGGAATCAGAAACGTTGCTTCATTTCCCGTCTTGGAATTTGAACAGAGCTTTGCTCTGATTGGGGTAAACAGTCATATTCGAGCTGCTGTACAGAGTCCCGTGTGCGCGACCCCGTCGAGGGAGGGGTGCCGGTCATGCCTGGACGCAGGCGAGCTGACCAACACCTCCTCGGGCGGGACATGGGCGTGATGGGGCTCGGGGCGAGGCGCTCTGGCGTAAGACCTCAGAGTTAAGCTGTGCGGCGCCCACCGGCTCATTGAATATGTCAACCCGGGGGATCTACGGCTGCTGGAGACAACGAGGCGGTGATCGGTCGTGCTAACGCGGGCGGAGCCTTCTCTCTCTCTGTAGGGGTCTCAGTCCCATGGCGGGGGAGCGGCGACCTAGGGAGCTTGCCCGGCCGTTTGGAAACGGATGAGTGTATCCACGACGAACGCGAGTCGATCTATCCGAGTGGATAGAGCGTGAATGGTGTTCGGGGGAGGAGGGGACTCTCCCTCGTCTCCGCTGCGGGGAGGTCGACGGCTGGTGCTTGGATCGTCGCGGTGACCGCTCGCCATGAAATCGAGATCGGAAGATGAACTTTTCATTGAGTGAAACTAGCTTTCCCACGGACGGCGCCAACTGATGGATATCTAGATCTCCTTCAGATGTTACCTTCCGTTAATTTGCTGCGAGTGCTGATGGACGGCTGAGATTGGATTGGAGGGTTGCCTCCTGGAGCGTGTGGATCTTAATAGGCTTTGTGTGTTTAGGCCGAGCTACCTGCAAAGAAGTCCCGGTGTGGTTGTGCCACCGAGGACCCTCCGACGATCAAGTTAGACGGGGTATTTTAGCAGAGTAACGGCCTATTGGAGTGAAATTGGCTTACCTGAACCATCTGAAGGAGGGGTTTATATAGTGGCAGCCATGGACAGGCGGACGCGAGATTCACGCCGGCCGTTGCGCCCCTGGCGTTGTGCCCGTGTGAGAGGAGGGACCCCCCATTAATGGCTAGATATGCTCGTTAATGGAGGATCGTGATGGCATGGAACGCGGGATCATGGGAGGCGGATATCTCGCGTCTGGCGAGATTCTCAGAGCCGTGGTGGAGGCGCCTGTGATCGGTGCTGTGGGTCGGTCGGTGAGATCTAGGAAGCGCTACTCGGCGTGAGGCTCAGGAACGAGCGGGAGGCCGAGGCGACTTCGTTTTGTAATAGCTCGGAAGCGAGCTGGGGGTGGTCTAGAAGGTCACCAAAGGTCGGGAGAATCCTCGGGCCGGAGGCCCGGGGTGTGATCCCAACGCAACGTTCTTGATCCTTTCTTGTAAGTTCTGCGACACGTCATCTGCCACGTGTCATCATCTAGGAAGTCACCGATATCGAGCATCATCAGTATCTTTATTTTTATAGAGAGAAGGGCTTTTCAAACAGAGATTGTCAGTTTAATTCTCATGATGACACTTGTTAATAAAAGTACCCATACTTTTCATAAAAATATCAGAAAAAGAACAGGAAAAAAATCAAAACTAAGAGTTTTCATTCTTCTATAATCTTTTAAGAATAAATTAATAACAGGTTAGATAAATTTTTAAATATCAAAATTTTAAAAATTCCATTATTTTTTTAATATCCTGTTAATTTAATCGCATGCATCATCCTCAATAATAACATACTATAGCTTGGTTTAACTAAAATGAAATTTCACCATCTTACCAAAACTATGCATTTGATTCTTTCAATATCGACAAGCAGCTAAAACATAAACAAAGCAAAAGCCTATACCAATATTGACAACTATTTTGGCCAGTAGTTAAGGCCTATATAATCATGTTGAAATATAACAATTTCACATTAAATCAAAACCTACGAAACCTATAGCCAACATAGCTTATGCACATCCTTTTTTTATTATTTATGTTTTTTCCTTGAAGCTGTCCAATTCTTTATGTTTTTTCCACGAAAGATCGTCGAGATATGCAAAACCATTATCGATAAACTGTCTTTTCTCCACCGACTGGACATCTTCAATTTTTTGTCCTATAACAAGAGCGTTGTTGTTTGTATTTAATGTGTGGTAATAAAAAGATACTAACTGCAAGCAGAAGATTATTTGATCGAACTTCTTATGCTTTCTTAGACCATTTCTTGCGATCTTTCCACTTATTTTGAGAAAAATCGTTTTTCATTATCTTCTATTTGTAGGTTGCATAATATTGATAGACACGAGATCCGTTCTTAACGCTATATACGGCTTAAGTAGTTATCTAAGTAGGTCCACTTCCATATACAACCGACAAATCACTTTTGATGTGTTTGGTTGTTCATGAAGCTTAATCTAGAGCTTCTCTCTTTTGCCTAATAATTAATTTGGCAATTATACATATGGGCACATATGCCGATTAATATATGAAGAATCATATTGCTGTGATCACTATCTTTCATCTATGTACTTATATATGATCACAAATATAATCAACGAAACAATTAGTTTGTACCTTCATCGCCAATGTTAATATACATGTGGCTATCCACAAACAATCCCTATATGTAGCAATGATTCTTTGCATATATAACAGCTAATTTACATGTATAAAAATAATTATTTCTTTAGAAGATTAAAGAAATATTGTTAGGGCATGAGAATATACGACATTAAAACCACAATGCAAGACACACAACCAGTCGATGTTAGTAGCTAGGGATAGGTTCATCCATCTATTCAAGACAGTACCATTTCTCTCATCCAAAAAGAAATTTAATAAAAAAGTTTTATTCCGGCAAAGCACGGATTTGTCGCTCAACAATATTATTTTCATCTCGAGAACTAATTATTTATACCTTTCGGTTTCATCTGAACAGGCGAAGACGATTTTGCTTCCAAAACACATAAGTGGGATGTGTCATGTTTAGCATGACAAATTTAATACTCGAAACAGTCCATATATATACAACTCGATCTTCCAAAACCATATATATATTACAAAACTTCTATATTATTACAATCACAAACACCAACCCCCTATAAAATTAATCTAATCAAATCCCTCATTATCAATATATCAGCCACCAACACACCCGCCCCCTCTCACCATGAGTACCAAGAAAAACAACAAGCTAGCCCAATAGATGAAGGCCCCGCTTTGAGCGTGTTGGCTATTGGGCTTCATCTGGCCCAATACCCAACACTTTTAGTAGCCCCTATATATATTTGTGTGAGAGATATATGTTGCTAGTGTTAAATTAATATAATTAAGAGAAATAAGGGATATAAGAGATTGCTAGGTTTTGAGTCGTCATCCTCTCTACTCCAAGTTCTATCGAGAGCGAGGTAATCATGTGGGAGATTCTCGCTCATCAAGGATGTGGTTTCTCTTCGGTCATTGCAAAAAGACGAAGATCAAAATTCGTTGTGGTAATTTGGACGAGGATAACGATCCCACCACTCTCGGGTTAAGATAATTCTTGTATAACCTTGTGTGTAGCTTTTCTATTCCGCTGCTATGATTTGTTGATGATCAAGTTTGATCTTCACACCTAATGCTACATTGGTATCAGAGTTTAGATGCCCACGATAATTCGTAGTTAGATCTATATTTTAAAAATTATTGCAACTCAAAGTTACTTGTTAGATAAAAAAATTTATCAATTTTTTATAGAACTGCAATTGTTAGGATTGTTTATGGAAATAGATATTTAGATCTATTTAAATTTTTTCGTGCATTCGCCTAAATTAGATATATTTTTTTATGAGCGTTGTGATAACTAAAAAAAATTATTTCTTGATGTAAGGATTGGCTATGGATCAAAATTGGGAGATTTTTTTTTTTCCATAAAATTGGATCTTGTTTATAAAAGTTTTTCTTGTGAAATTTTATGATGAGCAGGCCATATATTTTGGGGGGGGGAAAAAAACCCAACTCTAATTTCTTTTTGGATAAAACTGAAGGAACAACCAGTGCTGGGCTGCATGAGCCCGCTCGAGCTGGGTTCGGGTTTCTCCATTGGGCGGAGTCCGGCTCGGCCACTCAAGCTGGGCTCAGAATAATTTTTTTTTGAGCAGCGCTCGGTATTAACCAATTATTTTTGAATTTTGGGGAAAAAATTTCCCACTTAAAATTTTCCATAGATTTACGAGGTTACACTATTTTAACTATGAGAGTTGTATTTTTTGAAATTTTTCCTCCTTTCACCAAAAGTTTCAAAATTTTATTCCCACGTAACATCTTGGAGATTGTATGGGTAGTTTGGTTCGGTGGGATCGTCCAGGGCGCGTGCCAATTTCACAAGAAACAAAAAACCCTAATAAAAACGCACAAGATTATATAGGGCGGTTTAATAAAAGTTAAATTTGTTAGATTGTTTTGCTGTATATTGTGATATACATGACATACTTAATGAATAAATACGCATACTGCATTCATTAATAAAATCTGACAACTTTCAAGTGGGAGATTTCATAATAAAAACATGAATTAAGATTCAACTACCTTATCTATTCCACTTCTAGAAATCTTTAAACCGTTTTCTCAATCATTTTTAAAAAATCTTAAATTTAATATTTTTTAAGGATGTGGTTGGGACCGTAAGCTTTCTTCTCTTTTTTCGGGATGTAAATTTATTATTTTTGTTAAGATGGGTTGAAAACAAAGCGTTCTTTAGAAAAGAATGATGCTCCATTAAAAGCCAGTAATCTTAATGTACTTAAAATGAATTTTTGTCTAAAGACAGATGACCTCCAAAATGATTATCGCCGATCTCACCAAGGGTGACTAGCTAAACGGTGATAATTTCTTCGACTGGCGTCGAAAGATCCGATTCTTATTGAATGAGCAAGAAATGCAAAATTGTACCGAGGTAGAAATGGTTGAACCGGAGCAGGGCTCTATTCAGCAGCATAGGAGGGCTGCGAAGTAGTAAAAGAGCTGGGTCCAGAAATATCGTTTGTCGCGGTATATCATGTTAGTCAAAATGAGGAACGATCTCATCGGTGAGTTTGAGGACACTCAACAACGAAGAGACTCTGAGAGGCTCTTGAGACTCACCTTGGACATGTCTCACTGATGAGGATCTGGGTGCTGACCATCAAGCTGGATTCATACAAGATGATTGCAGGGCAAGACATCAAATTTCATCTTCGTGTGATGGCATCGATGATTAGGCTAGACGTTCAACACCAGTTCGTCTTTGTTTCTGGCAATGAACAACTTTATGATGTGATTATTAGGACAATAGCTCAGGAATTCAACATTCCCATTTTTGAGAGGGGGGAATCTTCTTTTGTAAATAGGTTTGAAAGTAGGATGTTAGAGCTGAGCATCGGGGAGAGTTTGTAACCCAGTGGAACTGTTGTTTTTTAGCGTTTATTATAGTAAACTTTTGGATTTATATTCTATTATTTATCTATGTCTATCCTCGGGTTTTTAGGAAAGATCTTCTAATCCATGCTCGCACAGGCTGTTGGCGACTCTAGCAATGAAGAGGAGCGTGACGATGGAAGCCATTTGCCAGATCTTGACGAGCTGAGGCCCTTGTATAACGAGCTCGTAGATGAGCATGCTGGCCTTGAGGGAAAATATGTCGATCTGCTGGAATATCAATCAAGTCCCGTCAAAGTGTTGCGCGAACAAAAGGCTGAGATATTGAGCCTGAAGGGGAAACTGCGAGACGCTGATCGTAAGAAAAAGGTCCTTAAGGACGAAGTCTTCATAGGAATGGATACAACGATATGACACGCCTCGTAGAGGGCTTCGTCCCCGAATCGATAGCTACTCATCGAGTCATTGTTGAGTATGGGCTCCCAAGTCGCTCCTTTACCCCTCCCCGAGATAACGATGTCCGCAGAAGGACGGATGGGCACACTCAAGCTCTCGATCTCACTCGTGCTCATCCCAGCATCACCGAGCGCCGGCGTGCCGACTCCAGCCACCGTGACCCGCATGCGGCGATTGATAACATGACCCGCTGGGCGCCAGACAGCTCCATGCCCCGATCCCGGGGAAGACTGGGCCGTCGCTCCGATGCCTGCCGTGCGTTCTCTCCTTCTGAGGAGGTGTCGGTCAACTCGCCTGCTTCCAGGCATGACCGATGCCCCCACGTTCCCCGGGGCCGCGCGAACAGCGAACGTCAGGACTACTCGAGAAAGGCATAGCCCAAGGATCTGAGAAATTTGATAGAGCGGAATTGGAGTCGCACTATCGCGCAGACCCGGAGCGGGAGTAGCCACCACTCCGACTGTATAGAATCATTGGGATACCACTACTGACTTGAGACCCTTGAAAAATCGAAGGTATACGGCGGGATGGTCATCCATCCGGCGAAAGGGCCAGGTACTCTGCCGACTCACTGACAAAGCCCTTTACAGAAAAGCTGCTGGCCGAACACGTCTCGTCCAGGAACAAGCCGCCAAAAGTGGCCCTCTTCGATGGGAAATCCAAAACGAAGGACCACCTAGACACATTTATGGCGAGCATGAGCTTTCAGGATAACTCGGACGCAGCTCAATGCCGAGCTTTTCCCGCCACCTTGATCCGAGCTGGCCGGAACTGGTTCCAGGCGCTTACACCGCGCTCTATCTCTACCTTTGAGGAGTTGGCTACCGAATTTCTTAGTCATTTCGTCAGTAACCGACGACAAAAGAAGACTGTCGACTACTTATTCACTGTTAAGAGCGGCGACAAAGAATCCTTCAAAGGGTATGTCACCTGCTTCTACAATGCCCTCCTAGAGGTACCCGAGCACCACGATGAAACGGTCATCACCGTGCTGAGGTCGAGTCTCAGGCACAAAGAGTGGCTCTGCTCTTTTGTATTGGCGCAACCTAAGACCATGGCCGAAGTGAAAGCCTGGACCGAGCGAGAAATCTAGCTCGAGTCAGAAGTGAACTCAAACCTGTCCCGAGCCGACCAAGCAGACCGGAAGAAGAGGGATAGGGAAGAGAAAAAGAAAGACGATCGTCCGAGACTTTATTCCTCGAGGTTTCAGGAGTACACCCTTCTGAACATTTCCCAAGCCGAGCTATTGGAGAAAGCTAAGGGCGAGAGGTTATTCAGGCTCCCGCCGGCTACCTGAAGCACGGGCAAATAGCTCCGAGGCCCGTATTGTGCCTATCACCGACGCAAGGACATCCGACCGAGAATTGTAAACAGCTGCGCGATTACATCGAAGAACTGATCTGCTCCGGTCACTTAGAGAAATACATGCGAGATAAACGTCAAGCAGATAGGGGGCAAGCCGACCGAATTACAGCCGAAGAGCTGACAATTGGGCAGATCATGGTCGTCACCAACTGACCCAAGTCCGAGCAACAAGGACACCCGCTCAATCTGTTCATTTAATAGGGGAGAGCTTAAATAAATCATTAAATCTGTATTTTCTTTAATCATAAAAATTCTTGCTTCCCTGCAATCTGAACTGCTTCTATCTTTTTCCATGCTGTAACTTATTGCAGGGCGCCGTGCAGCTTCCGGTTCGGTCCATCCACAGCGGGTAGCTTCCTGCCCAATAACGCTGTCGATCCAAAGCCCTCGTCCCGAGGCCACCGAGTAGCTTCTTACTCGGTCCATCTGCAGCGGGTAGCTTCCTGCCCAACAACGCTGTGGATCCAAAGCCCTCATCCCGAGGCCACCGAGTAGCTTCCTGCTCAGTCCATCTGCAGCGTGTGGTTTCCTGCCCAACAACGCTGTGGATCTAAAGCCCTCGTCCTGAGGCCTCTGAGTAGATTCCTTCTCGGTCCATCTGCAGCAAGTAGCTTTCTGCACAACAACGCTGTGGATCCAAAGCCCTCGTCCCAAGGCCACCGAGTAGCTTCCTGCTCGGTCCATCCGCAGCGAGTAGCTTCCTGCCCAACAACGCCGTGGATCCAAAGCCCTCGTCCTGAGGCCACCGAGAAGCTTCCTGCTTGGTCGATTTGCAGCGGGTAGCTTCCTGTCCAATAACACTGTGGATCCAAAGCCCTCGTCCTGAGGCCACCGAGTAGCTTCCTGCTCGGCCCATCTGCAGCGGGTAGCTTCCTGCCCAACAACACTGTGGATCCAAAGCCCTCGTCCCGAGGCCACCGAGTAGCTTCCTGCTCGGTCCATCCGCAGTGGGTAGCTTCCTGCCTAACAACGCTGTGGATCCAAAGTCCTCGTCCCGATGCCACCGAGTAGCTTCCTGCTAGGTCCATCTGCAGCGGGTAGCTTCCTGCCCAACAATGCTGTGGATCCAAAGCTCTCGTCCGGAGGCCACCGGGTAGCTTCCTGCTCGGTCCATCCGCAGCGGGTAGCTTCCTACCCAACAACGCTGTGTATCCAAAGCCCTCGTCCCGAAGCCACCAAGTAGCTTCCTGCTCGGTTCATCTGCAGTGGGTAGCTTCCTGCCCAACAACACTGTGGATCAAAAACCCTCCTCACGATGCCACCGAGTAGCTTCCTTCTCGGTCCATCTGCAGTGGGCAGCTTTCTGCCCAACAACGCTGTGGATCAAAAGCCCTCCTCACGAGGCCACCGAGCATCTTTTTGCTCGGTCCATTCACAGCGGATAGCTTCTTGCCCAACAACATTAGGGATCCAAAGCCCTTGTCCCGAGGCCACCGAGTAGCTTCCTGCTCGGTCCATCTGCAACGGGTGGACTCCTGCCCTACAAATAAGCGGATCTAAAAGCCTTCCTCACGAGATGTAACAACCGAGCCCAATGCTACTAGTTTCTGTTACCGTATGAATGGTGTATGGTATTTATTTCATTGATCCTAATTGACTGTTGCTAATATAAATTTTACCTGACAATTCATTTCTGCATATAACAATTTAAGGCATCTAAAATAAAATTAAAATACTGGTCATAGCCTGCTCGACACCCCTAACCCCGTGGTAGCGTCCCTGCATCGTGTTCTCGTCCCGTTCAGTGAAACGGACGTGTTTGGACGGCTACGCGCACGTACGTGTGTTCGTTTTGGGGGTATGTTTTTTGATTGTAAAATACTTCATTCCAAATTTTGGATCCCGCTTAAAATTTTCTTATTTCAATTTCAAATTTTTGGACCCGACCCGGACGCAATTTGGAAATATTTTACATTTGCGCCAAATCCTAATTTCTAATTTTATACCGTCGAATATAATATTTCTTTAACCAACTAATATACTATAAAAAACCCCAGAATATATTTTCCAGTTCCTTAAATCTTTCCTTTCCTTCCTTAAATTTTTTAGCCACAGCCAATCAAAATTCTTTAAACCCCGGGGGTCCCACCATTTCTCGCTCTCTCTCTCCCTTTCTCTTTCTCTTTCTCTCTCTTCTCTCTTCCTCTCTCCTCACGTCGCGACGAGATTCTCTCTCCTCCCCGTTTCTCTCTCCTCTCGATCTCTCACCTCCTCTCTATCTCTCTCCTCTCGCTATCTTTCTCTTTCTCTCTCGCTCTCCCGGTCTCTCTCTCTCTCCCCTATATATATTTCTTTTCTCCTCCTTATTTCTCCAGAACACGAACCCACCTCCGCGAGCCATCACCGCCTCGTCCTCCCTCACCTTTGCCCCAGCGCTGACGCCACCACCGCCGGCCGCATCGCCTCCTCGCCCTCGTCAGCTCCACTGCATCTCCTTCCTCCTTTCCCCTCTTCCCAAGTACCCTGCACGAGGCCGCACACCCACCTGCAAGCCGCAGCACGTCGTGGGATCGCCGCCGGCGATCTTCACACGTTCCCTGGCCTCGCAAGCACCCTCCTCGGTGAGCTTAGCATCCCCTCCTCTTCTCCTTTCTTCTTCTTCTTCCTTCTCTGTTCATGTTTCTTGATCTGTATATTTCTCGCCGTCATCGTAGGCTGACCACCGGAGCTCCGTCGACGTGGTCGATCATCACCACCCCTCCACAGATCCTCGTGAGCACCCTCTTCTCTATCCTCCTTCTCTTCTCTCTTCTTGATTCTTCTTTTTGTCGTTTCATGCAATCTTGAATATTGTAGATTCACTGTTTTTGGGTTCGCCGGAATCCGGCCGTGCCGGTGACGTGTCCCGACGATCCAGCGAGGTACTCTGACCTGTGTGGTTCCACTGTTCATCGTTTGGGTTCATTCCGTGAACCGTGCGCCCGTCGCGAGATTTCCCCGCCGACGTTTAACGTTCCGGTTTCCCGATTCGCGACCCGTCGAGGCAAGTACCCCTTGCTACATGCTAAATAATATTTATATATACATTGATAACACCCTAAACCTGCAGTTTAACTTTAGTACTATAATTTCCCATTTTCGTGTTCAA